>JACXGK010007074.1:7077-26602 GCA_016801125.1 Novumbra hubbsi | reverse complement strand
GGGGGGGGGGGGGGGGGGGGCTTCCCCACTGCCTGCTCCCACTCATCCTATGCAAACCAACCTGTCCCTATCTTTGGGACATTGTCTACTTGAATGTGTTCTCTGACATTAAGGTGTCCTCCATTCCAGCTCTAGAGGCCATCATTGAGCACTTCATCAAACATGGAGTGATTGACAAGGGGGCCAAGGACAGGTAGGAGTCACTCGACCGGGACTCCCATGGAAGGAGCAGAGGGAGGAGCAGCGTAGTTGTGTTTTCTGCAATATCAGATGTTACACCCGGGTGATTGATTGTAGTATGGATTAGATTTGCTATTCATTGATACACCCAGAGACAAGGCTGGTCTCCCGAGAGAATCTCCCCCGAAATCACCAATGATTGCAATAATCACCAGGGACACCAGCCAGGCCTGGTTCCATTATGCTCACCTTCCCGGCTCTTTTCTTGTATAATTAAGGCAGCTATGATTTGTGTAATTGGGTGGTCTTAGCAGTTCCTCCAGGATTCAGGGAGTAACGTCGGGCCCCCGGTCTGACAGGAGTTCCTGCGTGTTGCTTTGGCGCTGCTGTGCATCGCCAATACATTAGAGCAGAGATCATTCCCAAATGAGAGCAATTAGTCAAATGTCAGGTTCTGGCTTACACTCTCTGGGTGGCTGGATGACTAAGTCGCACAGAGGTATGTTTAAAGATTAATAGCTTTGGGATTTTAGTAAGTCCTCTTGCTTCAGTAGAACAGGAAGAATAAACAACACCCCCCAAAAAAACACCACGTTAAACATAATTAGCGACTGATCACCTGCGACAGTCTGTGTCTGCAGACAAACACAGCACATACACCAATATCCAAGTCAAGATAATATCCAAGGCTAGTACAATCATAAGGTTCAGTTTAAAATATCCTTGATGGTAACATGGTCTGTACAAAAGTCTCTTTAGGGAAAGGTATTCAAATAGCAAATGACATCTTTTAGTAATGTATAATGGAACCGTTTTTAAAGGGTATTCTAGTGAAGTGGTCAATCAATGCTCTCAACGGCTTGTGTGTCCCAGCATTAGCCTGATGCCCCTATAAGACCCATAAACCACAGCGGTTAAATGGTTCTGTGGGTCTGGGCTTGTGTTTGGCTTCCAGCCCTCTGCCAACCTCAGTGTTAGACTAGGGGGTTTAACAGCATGTCAGGTGTAAATCTCCAGGCTGACTGACTGATCTCCCATGTTTCCAGCTAGGATTTACCACCTGCAGAGAGAGAAACACTGAGGGGCCAACCTCACTAGATGCCAAGAAACATGGAGTGGTTGGATCGATGTTATTATACGTGCAACAGACACTTAACAATCAAGCATTGATTATTCAAACAAGACATACATTCCTTTAACTTCTACCTAAGTTTGTTTAAGCAACCAAGCTTTTGGACACAAAAATGTAAAAGTGTCACCTCTCTATTGTGGTGTGTGTAAATGCCACACAGTTGTCATTAACAGTGTGACAAGAAAAGTATCTGTTTAGATTAGGGCAGAGACCAGATCTACAAAGTATCTTCAAAGAGTCAGTGTTAGGCTGAATTTACACCAAGATCAATAACCACAACACAATAACAAAGACTGCACAAAAAAACTTTCACTACAAGACCATTATGTTCAATGAACGGATGTACTGCAATGAATATTCAATATCAATGCAAAACTCACATGTGACCAGTGTAGGAACATGTGAAAAGATCAAAGTAATCTGTCTCTGAATTAATTAACCTGAATACCAGTCATATAAATGAATGACTTGACTGCAGGAATGGCTCTGATAATTGAATCGTATAGATTTACTTCACATTGTAAAATAAATAATGACATCGTAGAAGACGCGTAGCTTAAAGTTTAAACTAGTACTGACATTAACAAATCATTATTTTAGGCCAGAGAGGGAGAGAAGGACAGATTGGGCCTGAAAGGAAGGTCACATCCGCTGAGGAGTCACCGCGATAGTCAGCCTAGTCATCTGCTTCCTCATTCCATACCATATAGCCCAGCGTTCATAGTGTTCATTCTAACATACCGTGAAATGCTCTTCTGAGTATTCACTGTGGAGCCTGGTTCTTTGAAGCAGTCATTTGGACCACATCCTCTGTTCTCTCCACCTACCTGCACTGTCGACAAGTGGCATTAAGTCAAAATAGGACACACTCTGCATGGTACTGAACTACCATAAAAATAAAAAAAAGAACTTGGTCTCGATAACAATATATCCTTTGCTTCCACTTTTTCTGCTTCGTATAACTTTTTAGTGTCAGTGGCTCAGTACTAATTTCCCTCATTCATCCTCTCACACTGACTGGACTGGTGAATGAAAAGTGGAGATCCATTCTCAAACCATTAGCAGCTATTTCCCCAAGGTCCAGTCTGAGGAGCTCCATCACAGTGTTTTTAGAGAGGGTAAGAAGAGGGCCTTGGCACGGACGAGAATACATTTCTGCTTAATTAATCCCACTCCTTACTTTAGGTATTAAAAGCCAATGGTCTGTTTAACAACTTCCCGCGACACTAAATGGGCAATTAGTCATAGCCTAATCATTTTTCATGAATGTGCATCCAGGGTGGGGCGTGCTCCCTGCTCACTGGAGGTGCATCTCGCTGCTGGTCACCTGACTCCACCCCCTTAAACGTACCTCCCACCGGAACCCACCGGCGCCGGATTAAGGCATCCCCTGCTTTGCTCCGGTCGTCAGTCGTTCGTCGTTAACCGAGTCACGCTCCGCGATTCGATACCCTCGCCCTAACGGCCCGCTTCTCTCAGCGTGCTGGGGAGGCAAAATGCACGTCCACTGTGCTCATTGTGCCCCAGCTGAGGTGGGGTCGCGTAGGGGGATCCATCATCCTGTGCTGTGGCTAACGGAGAGCAGCGGAGGGCCAGGCGCAATCAGCTGTGGCACATTGACAGGCACTCTATGCCAGCTGTTCCAGCTAAGCAGCCATTCCGCTCCTGGAGAGAAGTGCAATGCAGCAAGCCTTTCTGACATTCATTCAAATGGCGGGGAAATTAAGACCACTTAAATGAAGAGGGCCCACTGTCCAGGTGGAAATAGGATTTCAATAACGCTCAATGATCTATAAAAAAAAAACACAGCTGTTCATCTACACCAGAGATTTCACCCTCCCTTCCCATGCACAGGATCAGGGTGTTCCCATGCCCAGGATCAAGGTATTCCCGTGCACAGGATCAGGGTGTTCCCGTGCACAGGATCAGGGTGTTCCCGTGCACAGGATCAGGGTGTTCCAATGCACGGGATCAGGGTGTTTCCATGCACAGGATCAGGGGGTTCCTTAGAGAACAACAGGGACTGCCTGCTTTAGCCTTTGGGGGCCCAAAGCAAAAAGGCCCTTGAGGGATCAAGGGCCTGAAGGAACAATTTTTTGCTTATGCCAGGAGCAGGCCCTAACAACAGACACGAAACACACTGTAAAAAAACACATGATTGTTAGTGATAAAAACACTGTACCCACCATGAAATGTTATGTTTGAATATCAAACCCAATATAAGTTTTAGGATATAAAGATGTACGGTATACATTTTTTAAAAACAGAAAATATTCAGAAACTCTCAAAACTGGTTAATCAGTATTGGGTCGTGCTTGAGAATGCTTGGTCATGAAAACACTTTTTGGAATTTCAGTGAAGGTAAACACCAAAATGCCTCAAAAATTCAAATTGTGAAATGTTAATGCTAATTTATCATCTTATATTAACATTATATCTATTAAAGGAGTGAGCATAATGAAAATGTTTTATGGAATGAAATTTAAAATTATTTAAATTATAAAATAAAACATCTTAGAAACTAGAGCAGCCAGGCAAACAGTGAAAGTTGGAAAGAAGGTTTTCTGACACTGGGCTGTACGTTTCCCTCCAGAATGCATTGATAGTCTTGAGATTTCATTGCTCTGCACAGATATACGGCACCTTGTAAAGCATCCTCAAAACATAACCAAGCCTCCTCCATGTTTCAATGTAGGTATGATGTTCTTTTTTTTAAAATCTACAAACATAGAGCTGATGTGACTTGCAAAAAAGTGACAAATTATACTCATAATTCTCACCGAAGGATTGTCACCTTTTGAGTTCAGCATGTATCTCTTATATCTCTAATATTCTAACTATCTTTCTGTTCAATCTGGGGTTGTTTTCCTTTTGCAGCTGCACCTAGGAAGATTGTCTGCAGTCGCATGGACCGTGAACTTCTTAATAATATTTGCGACTGTTGTCACAGGAACCTTAAGCTGAGATGGTCTTGTAGCCTTTACATTTACTATGTTTGTCAATTATTTTCTTTCTAATCTCCTCCTCGATTGCCTTCTCTGGTCCCCGTTCAGTGTGGTGCACACAATGAGACCAGGTAGCACAGTCACTACTTTTGTTCATTTAAATAGGCTAAACACATAACAATATTTGATACATGTGTGATACTAATTAAATAAACAGATGTGTTTAAAATATCACTATAATCCAATGATATTACTTTCAAAGGCCATTATATAATATTTTGTAGAATAAGCAATAATTAATATTTTCTCACAGCTCCCGAGCTTTATTCTATGAAATAACAAAAGCATGCAAGTAGACATGATACAGTAGCTTTTAATCTGATCACTTCTCAGGAGGAATGAAGCATTATTTCAATGAGCTGTAAGGGTACCAACACATTTTACCATGTCTGCACACACACACACACACACACACACACATCAGAGTATGATGTGTTTCGATACTGCAGCAAGGTTAAGGTTTGGTCTCCTTTCAGCTGGTGGCAGTTTGCCACAATTAAAAGTAACTAAAAGAATGGAGCGAAAGCACCTCAACACTCTTTATTTCTGTTGTAATATGTTTTAACACCCACAAAACCACAGGCTATAAATAAAAATCTATTAAACACTATTGCACGTCTTTGTTGCCCCATTCCAAAATCCATCTGAGAAATTAAAATCTGCTAAGCATCCTCTATGCAAAACATCATTAATGCCTCTTCATCATAATGTGTTTTTCCCCTCTCTTTCTCCTTTTTTTAATCTGATACTCCCGTTTGCCAAATGGAGTTTCAGTTTTGACATCTTTTTCGTCCTTCACAAAGCCATTATCAGTTCGGAAGCGTTGGTGTGACTCACAGCACATTAATTTCCAACCTCCAGCCAGTCTGGAGCTTTGTCATCAGTGGAAGTTGATGAAATCCTCCATTGGGCAGCTTGGGCGGACGTCCTATTTCATCTGTAATCAGCCTTTCGTTTCCAAGGGTCAGCAAACACAGCTCTCCATGTTAAATTTTCATTAGCTATTCACTGTCAATAACCAAACTGCCCGAGATCATCTAAACCAGTCCATGTCATTATGCTAACTAATGCAAAATCAATTTAACATATCAATCAGCCTTGAACAAGCAGAAAAGCCCCAGCCTCAGCCCTGGACTATTAACCTCTCAAATGCTGAGGTCACCTCTGTGCGCATCATATAGCTGCAATCTCATATGTCAGCCCCAGCACAGCCCTCTAAGCGCCTGTCACTGTGGGAACTTCATTTAGCCATGAGATCATGAGTGAGAGAGGCGGCCACAGAGGAAGCTGTAATTTCTTACAGTCTGTGTGTCGTCTATAACGCAATCCTTCTCTGGTTGTGTCACCTAGCTAGCAATTCAATTCATCTCTGACTGTGGCAGTTAGCTAGTGTTTAAATTAATCTCTGGTTGCGTCAGTTAGCCAACATTTCAATTCGTCTATACTTGTGTCTGTGAGCCAGAATTTCAATACAAGTCTGGTTGTGTCAGTTAGGTAGCATTTCAATTCAACTCAGATTGTTTCAGTTAGCAAACATTTTAATGATTTCCATCTGTTGACTATAGTTAGATACAATACTGTTTTAGGCCTCATTCATTATCTTGCAAGGCGAGGAATTTACAGTAAAAAAAATTAGGACTCCACATGAAATATATATATATATTTTTTTTTTTGTTTAAATATGGACATATTAATATGTGATCTTCTTTTAAACAATATCAATAAATAAAGGTGATGTAGTTGAACCAAAAACAATGACATTTTAACCATGATATCATTTATTTAACAAAAGATTTCCTTAACAAAGATGCCATTTCCTACTTAGGTAAAGGTTAGGACGCCCTATGTACTAATAACCTATATTGCCCCCTTTGGCTGAAATACTCCAATAAGACGTTTCCAATAATATACGCACGCAGTATACGGACCAACACATTCATGAACCCACCACACGTCAGCCTTGGTGCTGCATTCCACGTTGCTCTTGAAATTGGACATATCAAACACCAACCACTTAATACATCCTGATACAGTCACCCCATTCAAACAGAGGCCATTTTTAAAGTATATCACCGTAGCACCAGCCATCACCTCCAACCCCTCTCTGGCGAGTAGAAAGCATTCCAGGCAGAGTACACAAGCATGAGTTTTACTGTGTTCAGCCTTTTTGCCCATAACATCACATAGAGGCTACTGCACAGCAATCCCACCCGTGGGGGTTATCGTGTAAACATTACGCCGAATATTAGACATGTTAATTTCATTTATTCACAGTGTGCATAGTGGCAACTCCATCCATCCATGTGATGAACAGGACAGAGAGAGAGCCCCACTTTAAATAGCTAGGCTTGGAGAGGCTTCCTTAAGCAGCCAAAAGCTGTGCTCTTATAGCAGCATCAGCTGAGTAGGATTAGGATGCCGTTTCAGTGGTATGATTCATATTTTAATTGTCACTTTGCGTCCCTTCCTCTCCCAGATACAATGGAGCTCCTTGATTCTCAGGATGTTAAGACTGCATCACAAGTGAACGTACCTGTTCGCCTATTTCAACTGCCTCTAGTGCCTTATTTGCATAAATAGCCTATTCCAACCTTTTCTACACACTTCAAAAAAGTCAACACGTGCCTGTGAGGCAAGTGGTAGTACTACTATTACTAATGTTTTACTACCGAAGACCAGTCTGTGAGTTTCGGAACGAGCTACGCTATAAATACTGTAGCTTCGATTGAATTGTTCCCTTAAGTTATTTATGGTACACATCTGGTATGACAATTTTCTTCTTTGCTCCCAGGTGATCAGGTTTGATCACATCGACAACGGAAGGCTTATTTTACTACTGGCTCTGGAACATCATCGAAGCCTCAGCCTGTCTATCCATTCTCTGTAAGTGTTATTTTTGTGTTGTTCCTAATCCTCTTGCCTTTAATCAACAGAACAAAAATAATGAATGGTTCCTTCTTATCTTTATTATCGTGTCTGAAATCCCTTTAGTAGCTGAGAAGTGCACATAATTTCCCAGAAAACACCTGGTGATTGTGCATGTCTCTTTTATTTTTCACAGACAAAAGATGAATTAACAAATCATCAATAATATCCTGAGGGAATTAGGCAGCAGGAGTTTCAAGGGGTAAAAAGCGAACAATGAAATAATATAACGAAATATTACCTAACGGATATCCAACTGCCTTAGTTAGACATGAACGCATGTTTCAACAAATTGCCTACATAGGGAAATACTGTGCCATATGGTGAAATGTGCACGTCATGCTTAGGTCTACTACAATGTCAGTCTGATGTCAAACTTCATCAATAAACCCAATCTCCTCTAATGTAGAAAACCAACAACACCAGTAAAAAAGGCCTTGGGTGTGCTTGATTAAATCAATCCATTACGGAATGTAAACTGAAATAAGCTTCCAGTAGGGTCAGTATTTCATACCTAACACAGCAGTGGTTTGAGCCAAAAGATGCACAATCATTTTCCAGACCATGACCCGGCAGTGTGGAACATTATTTGTGGTTGCCCAAAGAATATGAGAGTGCATGGAATGGTCAGGGATAGCATGGACTTGTAACATCAAAACTATCTTCACGGTAGGTCTTGCGATGCATGGAGTGATTTACAATATCGCCAAAGTGTACATAGCAGTATATCAGACGGGCTGGAGAGAGAAAGAGGAGGAGAGACGGGGGAGAGCAGATAAAGAGACAAGGACAGAGAAAGACCGAAACAAATATGGAAAAATCTGTGTGAGTTTGTGCGTTGGTGTACTGAAGGGGGTGTGTTCACACCACGCTGCCACTGTCAGGAGCCACAGCAGACATTAAGTTAAGAGCGCCGAAGCGATTAGAATTGATTAAACGCTACCTTGTCGTTCTCTCCTTTAGCGCACAGTTATGGAATTCATTTACAAAGAGGGCACTTCATGAAATAGTTGGAATGCGCTAAAACAGCTGCGTTTGACTGTTGCGACAGGATTTAACACGGGAGCGTTCCCCTCTCATTACAACCCACCACAGTATAAAATGATTAGATTGCATGGCACAATCAGCTGTTAGCATGTGTAGCATTCCATTATCCCATCTCTGTATATGGAATGTATATAATTGGTTCCTGATGCTCCATCCATTCTCACTTCCTCGTGGGGAATTCTACTGTATATGTTCATTTCCGAATAACTATTGTCCCGAATGAACGTAATTATTTCCGTGACATGAAAGCATTTAATTAGAGCCATTAAAAAAGGTTTGGATCGAAATCTATTTTGGTTTGCATCTCAATCCACAACAGCATAATGACCTACTTTGACGTACATTTGTGGTGACATTTAGAATTATTATCATTATAAGACAATTCAAACATACCTGATTTAATGCTACTGGGAACATTTCCAATGTTCTCACATTTCACTCTTAGTAACATCACAGTAACGAGAGGGTTGAGTGTTTAAAACATGACAGCCAATGTTAATTGTTTGTACATTGGTAAAGATGATTGTGATTTGGCATCGGTGTGGTCAGTCCCTGTGGAATGCTGGGGGTGCTCACAAGGCTACTAATCCAATTCCAGTCTTTTTCAAAACACAGCAACTTCCCAGTGGTACACTAGAAGGGGAAATGGCTGACTATTAAACTTTAGATCCTGACCTACTGCTCCAGCCGTCATGTATTTCTTTTTTTCTAAAATAAATTACAATGCTACCAGTTCCTTAGGTGTTTTGCTTCAGGCTACTTTGATGGGTATAAAATATTTAAAAGCCATATCCTTGCAAAAGACAGCAATGACTGCGTCTTACAAGATGATATATGACTTGGTTTTATGGTTTATTTATTACCAAATACAGGTCTGTACTAAGCCATTATCCATAATGGTATATCCAATTGGATCCCTGAATCATCCCATTGTACAATTGACTATGCACTCTACACTGCAAACACTGACATATTTAAACAAGTAAACTAAAATATAGAGTTTTACTACTGAGAACTACATTATTGCCTTATTGTAAGGTTCGGTGGCTTTATTAACTTTTACTCATGCACGATTGAGTGAAAGTAGCTTGCTTTTAGCAGCTAGATCAATTCTCCGTAAGAGCCAGTGACCAAGAAGTCAATGCTGTGTATTGTACTACATGCCAGTGCCGATGATGTGAACGGTCCAACCAGGATCCCATGGTCTAAACTGGTGAATGCCCCCAAGGCCTTGGCTGGAGTGAGCACTGTTCAGTATATTGGGGAAGGAGGGATTGATAAAATAACATCTGGAGGAAATAGCACAGATCAGATGGTTTACACATTTTAGAACTTCCACTTAAGCATGAGAGCATTCTTTCAGTTCTAACATTCTAACAATAATATCCTCCCCTTATGGACTTTCCCATATGTTATGCGCGATGAAAAAACAAATGTTTGCTGTGTGAATCTACTTCTTAAGCTGACTTTTAATGGTAAATCAGCAATTGGACAAAAGAAAACCACGTGATTGTTTTTTACGTGAGAAACAGATGTCTCCTTCTATTCTTTGGCTTGTACAGTAATACAAGTGGAGAAAGGTGAATTATACCTCTTTTTAAAAGCGCATTCCTTTTTTCTCTGAAACGTTTTACCTTATTAGGGAAGGATCTTGGGTTCTGCTGATCACGCTAGCTTTGATGAGAATATGTACACACACATTTGCTAT
This sequence comes from Novumbra hubbsi, assembly GCA_016801125.1. Lineage (NCBI taxonomy): Eukaryota > Metazoa > Chordata > Actinopteri > Esociformes > Umbridae > Novumbra > Novumbra hubbsi. The sequence goes on along the minus strand of JACXGK010007074.1, from coordinate 16,605 downwards.
ATGCCCTAGAAGGGTGGTGTTTCAGTGGGACTGCATTATGCCTGTAACTCTGTTTGTCTCCCAGAGATCAGAATAAAAGAATAATTGAACAAAAGAATGAATTGAATGAATTTCTTTAACCAGGAATATCCACAACATATGTTTGGAGCATCATGACTGCATCGTAAGATCCAGCCCCAGTGTTTAATTAAAATGATAATTATTCAATTGACCCTGCAGCTGGTGATCAGTGTAACAACAAGCAGCACATATTTTACCCCAAGTATAATGAGAAAGATTGATTAGGTTTATATTATGTAATATACTTTTAAGCTGGGATGGTAAATTATAAAATGGATGTAAACTCAAACATGCATCAGTTTGACTACTACGTGATGCTAATTAGAACAAATGCAAAGTACACATCTTATTAGAAAAGTACAGATGTGTTTCAGAAACAGCACAGCGAGGGGGACGTGTTAAGAACCTTAATGTCACTAAGAAGTATGCCAAGGAATTAAAGGACTATTTCTGGGCATGCTCCAATAAAAGAAAATGTAATGGTTGATCCTCCCTGAAATACTCTCCCACCCACTTCACTCCAGGTGGATCGAGGGAGTGCAACTTTACCAGCACATGGAGTTGGTACATATAGGAGGAATAGATACAAGGCAGGCAGGTGCTCTGAGGTTGGACGGACTTCACATCATTTGTATTCCTCCACATTCCTCTACAACCCCCACACACTAATGATTGTGAGTCAAGCTGTTTTATTCCTGCTGTGCCTAAGTGACATCAACATTTGTTGTGACAGGCGCATGTAAGAACTGATGAAGCACAGATGTTTCAGACACAAAATATACAGATATGAAATACACCCGATAAAAAAATACAGAAAATAAATGTAATAGAATTAAAAAATCACGCACATTAGATAGGCAATCACAGTAAACATTAATAAAAATACTTCTTCCTAACTCTGAGTAAGCCAACGGTAGCTCAAAGGCTAGCCTAGTCTGGAGATCGCATTTGATAACAATAGGTTTTACAGTTAATTTAAGGGAAGATAATGTGAAACGGCTTGCATTACTGCCAATATACAAATACACAGAGTAAATAAAATAGTATGAATATATATATAATTAGCATCTACCAGTAATAGAGTGCAATGCTGCCCGGCAAACTGCATTGAGAGGTTTCAAGACTGACGCTAATGCATACATATTGCACCATAGTACAGAGACAAAAAGGTGGCCTGCAGAGTTTATCTTCTGTGCTGAGATGACGTACATGATGTTTCTAACAAAACACAGCTTGAGAGGACAGCACCATCAGCTGCTGACAACAGGCTAGTCATTATGACTAGCTGATTGGCTAAAGACCAAACACCAAGGTCCAATAAAGCTTTGAATTCTCTCTGGTCCATCTGACATAATTGATGCTAGCTGCAGTGAAAGAGAGGAAAAGAGCAGAACAGCCCACAATACAGTAGAGTTGAAGCACTGTCATTTCCTGACTGACCTCCTCCAACTCATCAAGGGAATGCTTTTCACTTTGATGGGTTTTCAATGAGACACTTGTAATTGTTTTGTTTGCATAGCAAATGCAGATTTGACTGTACAAGAGCTATTTGATCAAGTCTAAGTCCTTGAACGGTTTACATGCAAGTCATGAGATTGAAGAGTTTGATAGAGAATAAGCTTTAAATAAATCTGTACATTTTATTGGAATAATATAGCTGTGAAAACATTGAATTAAAGGCTTACGTCCCTTATGTCACTTCTGCATATTGTCAGTTATGGTCTATCAGACACTTTTCTCTCCCTAACTTGTAGCAATTGGAAATCTAGACATTGATCCTTGGCAGATAAACACTGTTAATCTACACTGGGTACCCACTTACATCCTCGCTTCCAAGGACATCTATTCATAATTCTGCCTACCAACACTTCTCGGAGTTGCAACAGATCTGGAAAAAAAATCTAAATGGAAAGTTACGGAAATTGTTTCGGAAGGGTTTTGTGTCATGACACATGTTGCCAATTCACCTGCAACAGCCGGAAATCATGCCATAGCCTTGCCAGTTCATGTATGACTGGGGACCCAACAACCACAACCATCACCCCGGAATCATGACATACCAAAAGCTCATTTCTAATTACAAAAAGAAATGCCTGTTAAATTTACTCAACGTCTTTGAACTATGGCTTATTAACACAAAGAATATCTTGTATACATATATACAGCCATGGCCAAAGGTTTTGAGAATGACACAAATATACATTTTCACAAAGTCTGCTGCCTCAGTTTTTATGATGGCAATTTGCATATACAGAATGTCATGTCAAGAGTGATCAGATGAAGTCCCCCTTTACCATGAAAATAAACTTAATACCCCCCCCAAAAAAATCCACTGCATTTCAGTCCTGCCACAAAAGTACCAGCAGACATCATGTCAGTGATCCTCTTGTTAACGCAAGTAAGAGTGTTGATGAGGACAAGGCTGGAGATCACTGTCATGCTGATTGAGTTAGAATAACAGACTGGACACTTCAAATGGAGGGTGGGGTTTGAAACCATTGTTCTTCTTCTGTTAACCATGGTTACCTGCAAGGAAACATGTGCAGTAATCATTGCTTTGCACAACAGGGCTTCACAGGCAAGGATATTGCTACTAGTAAGATTGCACCTAAATCTACCATTTATCAGATCATCAATAACTACAAGGAGAGAGGTTCAGTTGTTGTGAAAAAGGCTTCAAGGCTCCCAAGAATGTACAGCAAGCACTAGGACATCTCCTTAAGTTGATTCAGAGGATGAAGGCCTCAGGATCGGGGCCCCACCAGTGCAGAGCTTGCTCAGGAATGGCAGCAAGCAGGTGTGAGTGCATCTGCATGGACCGTGAGGAAAATACTTTTGGAGGATGGCCAGGTGTCAAGAAGGCCAGCAAATAAATCCCTTCTCTACAGGAAAAACCTCAGGGACAGACTGATATTCTGAATAAAATTACAGGGATTGGACTGCTGTGGACTTGGTTAAAGTACATTTCTCTGATAAATCTTGTTTACGATTGTTTGGGGCATTCAGAAAAATGCTTGTAGAAGAAAAAAAGAAGAGCGCTACCATCAATCCTGGTGTCATGCCAACAGTAAAGCATCCTGAGACCATTGATGTGTGGAGTTGCTTCTCAGCCAAGAGAGCGGGCTCACTCACAATTTTGCCTAAGAACACAGCCATGAATAAAGAATGGTACCAAAACATCCTCAGAGAGCAAATTCAATCAATCAATCAAATTTATTTATAAAGCCCTTTTTACGACAGCAGTTGTCACAAAGTGCTTTTACAAAAACACCCAGCCTAAAACCCCAGTGAGCACGCAACAACAGGATTGAAGCACAGTGGCTAGGAAAAACTCCCTATGGGGGCCGGATTGTAGGAAGAAACCTAGAGAGGAACCAGGCTCAAAGGGGTGGCCATACCTCTTGTGGCTGTGCAGGGTGATGTCTCCAACCATCCACAGTTTGGCAACAAACAATGCCTATTTCAGCATGATGGAGCACCTTGCCATAAGGCTGATGACTGAGTGCCTCAGGGAACAAAACATTGTAAATTTGGGTCCATGGCCAGGAAACCTCAGACCTTAATCCCACTGAGAACTTGTGGTAAATCCTCAAGAGGCAGGTTGACAAACTAAAATCCCCAAATTCTGACAAACTCCAAGCCTTGATTGTACAAGAATGGGCTGACATCAGTCAGGATGTGGCCCAGAAGTGAATAACCAGCATGGGTTATTTTTGTCCACTACTTCAGACTTTTTTGATCCAGAAAAAACCCTGATACATCTGAAACACAAAAGCAACAAAGAAAACACAATTGTGCACTTATTTAAACTAGCCAAAATCCACCCACCAAGACATTTGTGGTGCGAGGACCCCTTCCTGTCCCAAGGGATTTTTCAGGGTGGGTATTCACTCTGTTGAAGTCAACCAATGAGTTTTGTTAGCAACATTCATTATGAAGGGCACTCAGAGCCTTCCATGGGCTTTAGTGCTGGATTGGGCTTTGCAGACTCTTATCATGATGTTACCACAGGGAGGAAAAGGGAGATTGGACCAAATAAACATGACATCTGCATCTAACATGCTGCAACATGAATCATGTAACTTAAAATGTCTATGTGTTCCTGGAATGGAAGAGAAAGCATGGCTGTGTGAACGCATACTTTGTCAAACCTAACACAGGATATAGACTTGGCTGGAAGAGGATTGTAGAGATGAACTGACTATCAAGTTAAACTTTTGAGTTTACTATTAAGGGACATGAAATAACAAATGATAGATGTAGGGGGCAGTGTAATCACCGAAAATACACAGCTGTACTGAATGCTCACCATGATGTATGGTAATAACTAAAATCCAAATGTATAATGTTGGGAAATATATTGTATCTTGCAACATATTTTAATGAGTTATTTGTTTTTGTTGTACTGCAGTTATAATGCATTCACTAAACTCCCACGTTTCTCATTTGATCAATTGTTTCTCAACTTGCCCCCTGTTTAAAACTGTGCAAACATGAATAAATAATTAAGCCATATGAGTCATATTTTTGTCTCAAACAAAAGGTAGAGCCATTATGATTTTTATCACGCCACTAAATAAATGAACAAAAGTCTTGGGTCACTAGTAGAAAAACACATGTATGTCGAACATTCCGATTTCCATTTTGTCCACAACATACAATTCCAATTGTAGTTTAAACAACAATTTGTGGGTTGGGCTCAGGAAGAGCTTGTTGACACTGACATGTCCAGTGCTGGATTGTGAGACTTGGCAAATCCCATGATTCCATTGGAAATTGCTGTACTGAACTGTAATCCCTGGGCATGCTTTTGACTACTCCAACATCTTCCTCCATATGTATGTTGGCAGTACGCACATGAATGCTCTTCCTGGCAAACGTGTTACTGTTCCAGAATACATGTCGATTTATATATTCTTCACCTGATTGTTTAGGACAACAACTATCTGTCCGTTTTCAGCTGACGGATTTAACATGCACGCAACGTCATACAGTTCCAAGAGACAGAGACCTACCATAAAGCATAGAATGTATTTAACAGGCGTTCAGCTAGTTTGAAATATTTTTTAGGTGGTCAACCTACATTTATATTAGCCATTATGCAAACCTGAACCTCGTTGACATCCAATTGGGATGATAAACCATTAGTACACCACAAAGCACATGTACTATCCACAGGCATGGAATGATTAGGTAGTGCACAGTATTAACCTAGTTAACAGGACGTGTTAACAGGAATCTTGACAGGTACATTGCCCAAACTGGCACTCATTTTAAAACTTGTAAGTGCACCATCCAACTGTGCAAATAGCACACCACATGCTACAGAGTCAAATTAATATCTGAATTATTTAAATAGACATACTAGGCATCACAATCACCTCCAGTTACTTGTAGATAGTACAGTGTAGCTATTAATAATATAATAGACAATTCATTAAAGTACTTCATGAAAAAGTGTAATAGTTATTTCATTGCAAAAAGGCATTTCACAATTAAATACAGTTACATAATTACTCTATGCTGCAAACCACCCAAGATTGTTGGTTATCCAGTATTTTCTCAATCTTGGATGTAATCTGCTACTCCCCAATATGCACTAAGGTTCGAAAGTCTGATTTCCTTGTTGAAAGCTAAAATATGTTAAATGTTTATTTATAAGCACACCAGTGGTGCAAAAGGGTTTGTAATGATCAATTAGTCTTTTAAAATGATCTTGGAAAACTTGGAATAGCAATTACAAGGTGCCATTGGAACATAAAACTGATGGTTGCTGATAATAGAGGTAATAATAGAGGTTCTGGACATCTATGTAGATATTCCATGGAAAATCAGCTATTTACAGCTACAATAGTCATTAACAACATTAACAATGTCTACACTGTATTGGCGATCAATTTTATGTAATTTTAATGGACACAAATGAGTGACCTCAAACTTTAGAATGGTTTTGTAAGAATATATGTAAATCAATATGAGTATATTGTAGTACATCAATGCCTCCAAGGAAGAAAGCTGGTAGGTTCCGGAAAGTTTTGGAGGCAGCCAGCAGGGCCAGGCCTACCCCTGCACAGCTGTCCCAGATTGGTACTGTAACTCATCAGGGGAGGTATTTGAAGGCTCCTGGAGAACAGCATGCACCCATTACTCACAACCAACGACAGAGAGGACGATGCAGCCACCCCATGAGAGGTTTGTTACTTGATTTTTCCCTCTCCTCCTCGATCATTAATAAAACACCCTCCAGGGCCCTAAACCCTTGTACTGTTTCTCTATATTGCTATATTGCTGCATCTCTACATCTCTACATGAGCGGCCTTGTGTAAAACTACTGTATTGTATATATATTTGGAGTGGAAAATATATAACAGCGAAAAAACACTAGGACACCATGTATTCCATTATTCAACCTTTTAAAAACACAATCCAAGGTCTACTCTTCTACTGTGCATAATACATTAGTTTTACACAAGGCGGGCTCAGTGCTTTTTCATCCAAACACATCTGTTAAGTTCATTTTGTTTCAAGACTGAAAGACTTTTGGCCAGATAGTGAAGTAAACCTAGGCTTGACTTCTGGATCCATATTATAGGCTCCTGGGTCTGTGAAGGTTACGTTGGAGAGAGATCGGTACTATGCATTTCAATAATTGATCGGAGATACTACAGTATACATAGTGCCAGATTATCAAAGTCCTTTACAGTACATTATTTAAGGACAACTCATATGTCTATACCTCACACACACATGGAGCTGGCATGTAAGAACAAATGAAACCCAAGATTCAGGGACAGCACAACACTGACGTCAGAGAAGTGTCTCTGAGGGAACATTTGAAGGGAGCGCAGTCCCCTCTAGAGCAACACTATGATCCCACATTGACCCATTTATTGCCTGTTAACATGAACAAGAAGACCATGGGCAACAGACTCGCTACTACGCACCACTCTATGTATAGACTTTTACTGAACCAAGCATACATGTAATTGGGCAAAGGGGTAAGTATATCACATTCACAGCCCTCCCATTCACAGTTATAGATTTTGTTATTGCAAATACTGTATGTATCTGTCATCTGTGGTAACCATTTATCTTCCTGCTGGCAAAATGCCCAAAAGCTGCATACTAGTTGTGCACTTCCCTTGTCTGATCTCTTTCCGACAGACATTTTGCAAATGTAAGTTCCTTCCACAGACACTTTTTGTTTTCTGAAAGTCCTGGGTGTTTTATGTAATACCAAGATCTACAGCTCACATCTCTTAGCAGAGCCAATCCTCACCTTGGTGTCATATTAAATCACATGTGCAGCGTCTGGGGCATCTGAGTGGCACAGCAGTTTAAGGCTCTGCATCACAGTGCAGCTGTGTCATTAGGACCCAGAATGGTACGTTGGTTATGCAATACAGACCAGGAGTTTGGATTTGAGCAAGCAATGTGATACGAACCAAAACGTCTTGCTGGGGTGACGCTTCTGAGGAGCCCGTGTCCTGATCTTGACACCGCTGAGTCTGCTGGGAGTTGCCGCAATGAGGCAAGGCAGCTTTTGGAGTTTCCTTAAAGATTTTAGGAAATAATGCAAGTGCTGTAATGCTAGCAAACAAACAAAAATACATTCAAGAAAGCGGCTGCTGATATTAAAGAAAGGGGATGGGGCTTGGAGGCAGAAGTATGGGTCAGGGTGAACAGGGTCTTTATAGGGTGGTTATAGACCCACATTATAGAACATGCCTGGACATAGCCCTCCCCCTGCTCTCCCTGTTGGGCCAGATGAATAAATAAGCAGATAACAGGCTCATAAATGGTCCCATGTCCCTCTCAGCCCGTCACTGAGGAAACGGGCCAATGGGTTCTATGAATAAAACAGAGAGCAACCTACTTGATTCCCTCTCTGCTCTGGGAGTTCATTAATAAATATGATCAGGATTCTCTCTGTTCACGAAAGCCCTGAAGGGCGCAGTGGTAACGACACTAATTCTCAGTTTGCTGCACCATTGAGGGACCAGGGTTCACATCTGGTTTGTGGATTAGCCTTGGTATCCAGCAGAGGGCGATGCAATTAGACAGCAACATCTTGGTTTGGGCAGGTTAATGCACAGATTCAGTGGTCTTGGATTGGGCACCTACGAGATCAATTGAGGTAGAAGGTGGGAGAGTGCATTCATTCCAGCATGTACCCGGTGTAGACGTCCTGGTTGAGCAAATAGCATGATAGGGCCCAGAAAGACATTGTCTCTGATGACGTATCTCGGCATCGACTGTCCGGTGGGATGAAGAAAGGTAACCTGAAATTGAGCAGAAGACCTCTCCTGTTCACCACTCATCGTGCACATTTACAGCAAACTGCCCATTTCATTGCATTAAATAACATGTAAAGTATAATATTAGGAAATAATAATATGCATAAATATCCATCCATAAAGGGAAAAACGACACCCACAAAACAGTTTCATATTGGTACACTTATAGAAATGCGATTTGTTCCACTAATGCCACAATGTCCTGTTACCGATAGAACAATGTGTGTGCCTTTGTTTTGAAAACGCTGTGAACAAATGCTAATACTGGTGCACTACCGTAATGAAAGGGATTTCTGTTCCAAATAGTAACTTCTTCTTACAGGGTAATGAAACCCTGTAGTTTGTGAAAAATGCTTTTAAACAACCAGTACATTAATGTGTTTGTGAAAAACCTGTTTTTGCAATAATTGTAGTCTGTCTTCTGTGTTGTTTGTGTTTTAGCAATAAATTGTAAAGGCCATAATTTGTTGCTTCAAGGAAGCCATCACACTGATACACAAACCTCACTGTTGTGTTGCAGTAGCACCATGCAGGGTCTGCTCCTTCACCACAGACTCAAACACCCACTTGTCGAGAAAAGCCTGTGTTCGTTTGGGTATTGGGTATATTATCCTTGTTACATTTGCATTTTACCCGATGTTGCCCTGGTCATGCTGAGACCAGGCACATTAGTCTATGGGTTATTAACATCTCTTAGAAAGACCCTTGCTTCCTCCTCTTTATTGACAAATAGTGACACACCTACAGCTCATTATGCTCTATTTTCTGGAAAATAATACCCTCCAACATCCTCTAACTCATCCAACAGGTTATTAAAGTCACAAGAAAAGGGGAAGTCAGAGAATAATTTAACTAGCTGCCCATAGCATTTCTTTTTCACTCATTTTGACACAAAATTAGATAAGCAAATTAGAGATGTACAATATACAGTACACTAAAGTAACTAAAATCATAATTCAGACAGTGCTCAAAACAGGTGCTTTTTCTATGTATTCCATGATTCTGCACTACTGCATCCTACATTGCAAAAGTCTGGTTATTCAGTTCAAACAGAACCATCCCACTCACTAATGCAGTACTAAAAATAGCCAGGTGATTTCACATTGGGTGTCACTCTAAATTTGGAGCACATGTTCTTAGCCACTGTTGCAGAGTGCTTGAAGACCCTGAC
>JACXGK010007073.1:11751-26613 GCA_016801125.1 Novumbra hubbsi | reverse complement strand
GGGGGGGGGGGGGGGGGGGGGGGGGGGGGGGTTGAGGACTTTGTAGATTATCGCAACCCCTTTAGGTGCTCGGCTCTGAAGTCCTTTCAAGCAATTCTGGAGCAATTTGTTATGCCCAGGTGCATTTTGTTTTTAGGTACCTTGAAGTCAGGCATGTCCTTGTGCGAAAAGTTTTCTTTTACACAAGACGACAGATCCGATTACTGCTATCGACAAGATGATGGAGTTGCTTTGCAGGAAAAAAATATTGGGTCTGTCTCAATCATTTATCACAATTTGCTACCCATGGGCATTTTGTCTTTGGATCATCTTAGGACCCCATGGCAAGGTGAATAGCCGGTGCCTATACCAGAGGTGTGTGTTGACCGTATGAAACACAGTGTACAAAGCCTGTAGCTGTGATCGAACAAGGGAATTCCAGTTCACGATGTTGCACTGTTTATGAGACTGGGCGAACGTAATACACTGAGTAATGAAATTTCTTCACGGTGCTTGAGGGATTTTGGACAAAGGGGAGCTTAGCCACTTATGTCTTGGCAATGTCCAAAAACCCAGTCCTGTTGGGCTGATATTGTGAGTGTTATTCAGGTCCCCACCAGTGCCACTCTTCAACCAGACCTATGTCACCTCCTGCGGTTGCTTTCTGCTCTGCTACATTTAAATGGATAGATCATCGTCTAGCGACAGCAGAGGAATGTATAACAAAGTGCTAGAAAAGTATGCAAGCGACCTCCAAGGATTGGTGTTTAGGTGTAGGTGGTGAACTAGTTGACGTTGGGAGAATTGTATGTTCGGTCAGGATCCCAAACGTATCGCTATAAACTCACCCGGTTATTGATTAATATTTCTCTGTGCTTGTTATTTACTATATGTTTTTCACATTTCCGCCCCTTCTGATGTGACCTCAGCCATATCCATAGTATCATCGGGTTTACTGGACCTCCTGTTGAATTATATATGTGTTGGAAGCCGTATCCTCTGTTCGTGACATGCATTGTTCTCTTGTAAACCTTCTGAAGCTCTGTGCTTTGGGTGATGTTTTGCATGTTTTATGTGCTCTTGAAGAGAAATGTTTAAAAGAAAATACTTTCTCGGTTTCTCCATTCAAATAAACATTGACTTTCTTGAGACGAATGTAAAGGATGGAATATTGCATTAAATGTAAATCATTTAGTTTTCCATGAAATGTACCTTGCAGGCCATTCTTTGACATAAAATCTATAGCGTATCTTTAGATGTTTCTCTATCGGAATTCCATTAAAGGTAATGTATACAGTGTATTGTCTTTTTTTCAAATGTAATAAATGTTAAGCATACGTTTTCTTCAATGTGTTTCATTAAAGGAATGTGACCTAGAGCATCAGTACCAACTCCCTATTTCTCAGAATGTAAATATTTGATCAGGATTTTGAATTCATTTCCTGGTAAGACGTATTGTATTTGCTCTTCAGGGTGCTGTTTGAGTCGTAATTGTTACACGCTACATGTATGCATGTGCACACACACACACACAAAGTGCTGAGTGGCTCTTTTTACAGTAAGCTGGAGGTACATTTTCAATACCCATGTTGATCTCTTAAGTGTGAAGATGGATTATATTGCTGATATGATTCTGTAATCAAATTACATGTGTGCGTGTGTGAAATTTGCTTCTATGATGATAATGTTTGGTAAACCGTTGATAAAGTTAGATTATTCCGACAATAACAATTTGCTACAATAAAAAATATGACTCGGGGATGTTATTCAACGTAACACCTCTCTGGGTCCTATAACATGAGAAAGCGGTTAGTAATGAAAGTTAATCTGATTACGAAGTTTCAGTAACAGACGCCAGTCAATCTAATTCGCCTTTTTAAGACTAGGGGGGGAAAAGCTGTGCTGTTTTGCAAACAGGTCAGCAAGGAGAAGTATGGGTGAAAATGTCCTGTGCTGTTCGAGCTCCAGCTGCCGTTTCTGTGGAGCAGAAGGAAATAAACCGGGAAATGCAAAATACTATCAAGCTGTTTCACGTTTGGCCCACTCCCACACTCGGGGACCAAGTCAGGGGAGATTTCCGCTAGCCTGCAGGCTGTTGTTATTTCTGCGTGGGTGTGTGTGTATGGCTCAGGGGTTAGGTTAAGGTTAGCGTTAGGTTTAGGGTAAAATGTGTTAGTGTTAGAATTGGGGTTATATTTACAGTGGGGAGAACAAGTATTTGATACACTGCCGATTTTGGCAGGTTTTCCTACTTTGCAGGAAGCCCTCCTGTTCTCCACCCATTACCTGTATTAACTGCACCTGTTTGAACTAGTTACCTGTAGAAAAGACACCTGTCCACACACTCAATCAAACAGACTCCAACCTCTCCACAATGGCTAAGACCAGAGAGCTGTGTAAGGACATCAGGGATAAAATTGTAGACCTGCACAAGGCTGGGATGGGCTACAGGACAATAGGCAAGCAGCTTGGTGAGAAGGCAACAACTGTTGGCGCAATTATAAGAAAATGGAAGAAGTTCAAGATGACGGTCAATCACCCTCGGTTTGGGGCTCATTGCAAGATCTCACCTCGTGGGGCATCAATGATCATGAGGATGTGAGGGATCAGCCCAGAACTACACGTCAGGACCTGGTCAATGACCTGAAGAGAGCTGGGACCACAGTCTCAAAAAAAACCATTAGTAACACACTACGCTGTCATTGATTAAAATCCTGTAGCGCATGCAATGTCCCCATGCTCAAGCAAGCGTATGTCCAGGCCCGTCTGAAGTTTGCCAATGACCATCTGGATGATCCAGAGGAGGAATGGGAGAAGATGTAGAACATGTGGTCTGATGAGACAAAAATAGAGCTTTTTGGTCTAAACTCCACTTGCCGTGTTTGGAGGAAGAAGAAGGATGAGTACAACTCCAAGAACACCATCCCAACCCTGAAGCATGGAGGTGGAAACATCATTCTTTGGGGATGCTTTTCTGCAAAGGGGACAGGACGACTGCACCGCATTGAGGGGAGGATGGATGGGGTCATGTATCACGAGATCTTGGCCAACAACCTCCTTCCCTCAGTAAGAGCATTGAAGATGGGTCGTGGCTGGGTCTTCCAGCATGACAACAACCCAAAACACACAACCAGGGCAACAAAGGAGTGGCTCCGTAAGAAGCAAGTAAGTGGCCTAGCCAGTCTCCAGACCTGAACCCAATAGAAAATCTTTGGAGGGAGCTGAAAGTCCATTATTGCCCAGCGACAGCCCCGAAACCTGAAGGATCTGGAGAAGGTCTGTATGGAATAGTGGGCCAAAATCCCTGCTGCAGTGTGTGCAAACCTGGTCAAGAACTACAGGAAACGTATGATCTCTGTAATTGCAAACAAAGGTTTCTTTACCAAATATTAATTTCTGCTTTTCTGTTGTATCAAATACTTATGTCATGCAATAAAATGCAAATTAATTCCTGAGAAATCTGGGTTTTTGTTTTAGATTTCGTCTCTCACAGTTGAAGTGTACCTATGATAAAAATTACAGACCTCTACATGCTTTGTAAGTATGTATGAAAACCTGCAAAATCGGCAGTGTATCAAATACTTGTTCTCCCCACTGTAGGTGAAGGCATTTAGGGTTTGGTTCAAGGTTCAGTGTGAAGAGTTTGTTCAGTTAGGGATCCGTGTTAGGTTACGTTGGTTTAGGGTCAAGGTCCCAGGATAGTGAGTCATGTTCCTGCTCGCCACTTGGATTGAAAACCAAACGCGTGAATCAAGCTCACCGTTGGGTCAGGCTCCCCCCTCCTACCCTCGCCCCCCAAGTCCCTCCAAGGGGTTGTCCTGCCGTAGGCGGTGGTGGTCAGCCTGCGGGCCAGCTAAGTGATTGATTGTCAGCTAGAAGAGGCATTCTTTAAATAGCTGCGGTTAGCCATCCATCATGTGGGCGGTATCCTGGGGAATGCACTGTGCCGGCGGTATCCTGGGGAATGCACTGTGCCGGCGGTATCCTGGGGAATGCACTGTGCCGGCGACACTCTGTCACGCATGCTTTCGCTCTCTATTTAGCGCCGGGCCCTCTCACTTGCGTTTCCGTGTCTCTCTGTCTTGCAGTCACTTTCCCTCCCTCCATCTCTATCCATTTCTCTCTCTTGCGCTTACTCTCTGGAGGTTCAGAATCCAAGTCCGTCGCTCAATCACTCACAGGCTTGTCAGGCCATGTGCTCGCCAAAGACTCTCCTGCCTTTCACACCATTAGTGTGTGTCCTTAAGACTCAATGCACACACACACAAACCCACACACACACAAAATCCCACACACACAAACCCACACACACACAAACCCACACACACACACATATTTTCTATACATTGAAAGGATTCAAACGGTTAATTATATTTAGACACTTAGGGTTACCGGAAACAGCTGGTGTAACTGGTACCAAACCATAATCCTACCACATCGTCTGGTGTACCTGGTACCAAAACATTATCCTACCGCATTGTCTGGAGTACCTGGTACCAAAACATATTCCCACCACATTGTCTGGAGTACCTGGTACCAAAGCATTATCCTACCGCATTGTCTGGAGTACCTTGTACCAAAACATAATCCTACCTTTACTAAATTTAGGATGGCAGTTATAACCATGATTGTCTAAAGAGCTTCTCCTGACGCGCAACAACATGCGGACGGTCACAGATGTGTCCTCCACACACAGAATCACGCGCTCTAACATTTGATTCACACACTTAGGAAAGAGTACTCTACATATCGGCAAAGACTATTGATGAACATGGCGAGAGTGGCAGTGATTTAGGGTCAAATGTATGTGGGGACCTTAAGGTTTTATGGCGCCACCATATTTTGCTATTGATTTAATAACATTTATTTGAGCTACACCCTAACATGCACTAAATCCCAGAGTGAAATTATTAAGAGTAATGTCTCAGTGATGATAGGAAATCAATGGCCTGAGAAAAAAAGTCTGATCCATTGTATCGGATGGTAGCTTTTTTAATTTAAATGAAGAATGCGTCCATGCTGTTGTCCTTTAAGCAATTTCTGTCCTGTTTTCTCAAGTTGCTTTTATTTCCTTTAGGTGATAGAACATTCTACTTTGTTGAGGCCACAAAGGTGGCGGACATAATTCACTTCTAAATTAATTTCCACCGGGAGCAAAGCCCTGTCTATGTAAGATGAACTGAGAATGTCTTCCTGGGAATCAATCATCTTCAAAGGGAAGGAGCTTCTAGGAGCTTTTTGACAGTTTGTGTGTGTACATTTGCACAACACAATACTGGAATACCCAAAAACCATATATAGTCTCCCATTACCAGACCAGAGTTCTCCACCCACTACAACTACAATAGTCTAGTCAGCGGTTCTGAAACGCAGGGCTTTGAGCCCTCGTGGAAACTTAACCCACTGCTTTGGAAAGTACCTTGCCAGCAATTGTCCGCTATCAATCCCCCTCTCTAGTGAAACAAAGTGGAACTTTCAAATATTGAACATGTATGCCGGAAACGTTAAATGTTTTTAATTTGGCCATGTCGGCTTCGCATTCAACGCCTGTGATCTGAGCACATAAGGATCTTCAGAGACTACTTGAAATGTCCAGCGGTGGACCGGAAAAGATGCGTTGGCTTGTTGACAGGCTGGAATTGCTGTTGACGAAATGGTGAATTTGAAGTGATAATTAATGTTAGCTGGCTTGTGCTTTTGTGTCTGGAGTGCGAACATGGCCAATCCCACAATGTAAACAGAGAACAATGTTGCTGGGCCAGTTTCTGTCTCTAGCAAACACACATTGATTGTGTTCAAACCCACTGTGAAGGCCTCGTCAAAGTCGTTGTGCTGTTTCTGCGGTGCATGGCAGTTTGTCCCCACTCTCCCTTTGTGTTTCCCCAACTCCCAGAATTGAATCCGACATCTCTGGAGTTACTGGCTCGTGAGCCTTCTATAACACCATTCTTCAAGTCCATCCCTGACTACTCTTTATCTATAACCTATTTTTTAAGATCCCTATGGCTGGATTAGCAGCCTTCTGTTATTACCCCCGGTCCATAAAGTCCATCTGGTGCCCCTCCGGTGACTGATGGCTTAGAGAATCACTGCTAATTGATGGCTTAGCGAATCACTGGTTTTGGCTCTCTTGTCCCTGTGTTTGTCTAGAGAAGCCACTGCTTGGACCTCCGGCCTGTCTCATCTTCACCGGCCTGATTCCTGACTGACTCCTGACTGACTCCTGACTGACTCCTGACTGACTCCGGGCACCGCATTCTCACCATTGACTCAGTCTGAGCCAGTCATCACATCTCTGTCTAATCCGGCAACACTTAGTCAGAAATGGAACGAGGAGGAGGGAGGCGGAAATGTGGAGGAGGGAGGGAGGAAGAGAGGCTGAGACGAAGGGAAGGAGTGACAAAAAAGAGAGAGAGAGAGATGATTGAATGAGACAAAGAGAGAGAGATGATGGAGGGAGACAGAGATAGAGAGAAAGAGAGAGGGAGCGATGGATGATAGGGGGAGAGAATGGGAGGGAACTGAAGAGTTTAAGGTTAAAAGGGGTGTAGAAGACATCTATGAGTGTTTGTCTGTACGTTTATTTAAATGTACTATATTTATGCAAGCCTGTGTGTGTGCATGC
The DNA here is from genome assembly GCA_016801125.1 of Novumbra hubbsi. NCBI lineage: Eukaryota > Metazoa > Chordata > Actinopteri > Esociformes > Umbridae > Novumbra > Novumbra hubbsi. Next base: position 20,009 of record JACXGK010007073.1, on the reverse strand, counting down.
GTCTGTATCTTTGCAGATGTGTGTGCACGTTCATGTGTGAGTCCTTCTAATCCCAGTGCAGCCTGGGACACAAGCTTTGCCGGATCTTGTTTGAATCACCATGGATGGTGCCGCTGGGTTTTACATGCTGAGTGGAATCACATGATTATCTAAAGAAATCATTTTGGACCCGTCTGATAATCGTCTGTTATGGGCTGTACGGGTAGCTAGCAGTAAACCCACTCCTCTGAGGTGGAGCTGTGCCAACTCTTCGTGTGCATTCCTGTTTCTGAGCTTGCTTTAGGTCCAAGCGGTTTCATTTTGACAGTTGTCTTGACAGAATCCCCTCTAGACTGCGTGTTAGCTAAGGAGCCCAGGGAAGGCTCGCCGGCTTAGGTTTACACTGTTCCTTGTGAGACGGATGCTGCTGTTACATCTCAGCGCTTTATAGACGTGCTCTGCGGAAAGGCACACAGGCTTTCTGTAGGTGGCGTTGAGGCAGATTCTTTTCAACACAGCAACACTGGCTGACAAAGCATTTTTTTGGTCCACTTTGGCTCTTGCATTGAGACAGTTTTGAAATGATGGAGGGATACAGTAAGTGGGAGAAAGTGGTTTAAATGTTTGAGGGGGCCTTAGAACCCCAGTCCTCAGTAGGGTTATACTGTATATACACTGCTCCAAACAAATTAAGGGAACACTTAAATCACACATCAGGTCTCGATATACGAGATGTACTGTATTAAAGTTTAAAATATTTTCTGTACATTGTTTAATTTGTTGTTGAACAAAATGATGTACAAACAGTCAATGGAAACCAAAATCACCAACTGATTGAGGGCTGGATTCAAACTCAAACCGAAAATCTAAGTAAACAGTTGAAATCACAGGTTGTTCCAACTTGTGTGAATTTCATCACAGCAACTCATAATGTGACTATGTAGTGTGTATGGCCCCCACATGCCTGTATGTACTCCCCACAACGTCTGGGCATGCTCTTGATGAGACGGCAGACGCTGGGGGATCTCCCAGACCTGGATCATGGTACCAATGAGCTCCTTGACCGTCTGTGGCGCTACTTGGTGTTGTTGAATGCACCCATTCATAATGTCCCAGAGGTTCTTAATTGGATTCAGGTCTGGGGAACGTGAGGGCCAGTCAATGGTATCAATGCCTTCATCATCCAGGAACTGCCTACACACTCTGGACACATGAGACCGGGCATTGTCCTGCACCAGGAGTAATCAGCGTAAGTTCTAAGGATGGGTCTCAGGATTCTATCTGGTTATCTAACAGCAGTCAGGTTACCGTTGGCTAGCACGTGGAGGTCTGTACAACCCTCCAAGGATATGCCTCCCCAGACCATCACTGACCCACTGTCAAACTGGTCATGCTCGATGTGATGTTGCAGGCAGCATAACATTTACAACAGCATCTTTTCAGGTAGTGACAAGGACACTAGCAAAACAGATAACTAGAGAAGAATCATTGAGGAAGGATGAGGAGAAAGCAACTGCTTGTGGCCACCACCTGCAAAACCATTCCCTTTTTGGGGGTTGTCTTGCTGTGGCCTCTCCAGTGCACCTGTTGCCTCTCACTTTCATTTGCAGCAATAGAGATGACATTGATTCACAAGCACTTATACTTCCCAAATAGACAAAGTGATATTCCAGGACTTTAATTGACTTGGTGTTAAACTGTGATGATAACATGTTGCCTTAATGTTTTTGAGTATGGTGTATGGAGTTGTAAATACAATTTAGAAAAATTAAGACAGGATAAAATATTTGTCATAAATCCTGAGCAATGTAAAACCACCAGCTTCAATATATATATCTATAGCTACGTTTTCTTAATTTCTCCAGATTGCATTTGCCACTGCAATCAGTCAGGAACCAATCCGGACGTTGTGCTTCCAATGACACGGAACAACTACAGCCTTGCCGGCTCTGGGATTTCAACCTGCGCCCAACCTGAACCATCATCTTAACCTATACCTATCGGAATGAATGCCCTAAACATACCCTTCAGAATATTTCTGTTTTAATGTGCCGAGAATTCGGACAAAGCTAGAAATGTTGCGGATGTTAGGAATTTGCTATGGATACAGGTATTATACGATTATCAGTGATCGGATAACATCACTGAAAACCAGACATTAACACATTATCAGTATTAACTGTGGCCTCAACTCCCCAGACATACATACCCATGGGTGACTTGCCGAACACTCATTAAGTTACGATATGCGCCAATTAAGCCAGTGCTTGAATTCTATCGTTACTACTCCCTGACACGTTTCCCAAACGATTGTAAAATGTAAAAGTAAATGCTGATTATAAAAATGTTGTTGCATAGGCTTGGCGTTAGAAGATACACTTTATGCCCCTCTCAAACGTTTAACAGCCTACTGTACTGTAGTGGAACTAAAGGTAGCCGGCATCCATGCTTTTATTAGCATGTTTTATTAATATGAGGGTTATAAAAATAAGTACTATACATTGGCTATTTGAGCTGTCAGGATAATTTTTGAACCATGAAAAAGTTTCCAGTGAGTAAAGGAACATCCGAATCACCCTGATGATAGCAGTGGAGAGATGATGCACATATAAGGTATAGGCGTTTACCATCATTTAAAACACGCTTTGAACCCTAACCTTAACCCTAACCTCAACCCATTAAAGATTTTGACTGACAACTAAAACTGTGCCGCATTGTTTAATTAAAACGCCAAGCCAAGGTGAAATGACAGATATGTGAGTACATGGCGTGATTAAAATGTCAAGCCTTGGTGAAATGAAAGATACGTAACCACATGGCTTAATTAAAACGTCAGGCTATGGCAAAATGACCGATACCTGACCACGTTGCGTGATTAAAACGTCAAGCCGTGCCGTCGTTCTTTTGTTGTAGTTTCGGCAAGGGGGTGCTGTATTGGTCTGATATTTGGTAGCCATTTTCATTGACCAGACAGACCAGACCATTTTCATTGACCAGACAGAACAGACCATTTTCATTGACCAGACAGACCAGACCATTTTCATTGACCTTTGGCGGTTGGCTTAACAGGTGGCCTTCATGAATGTAGTTGTAATTAGAAGTAAACATCGCCTTTTTAAACTACATTGGTATAAAGGATAGGTTCATTCTATGAATTATAGGACAACCGCCCTGCATTTAACAGCATGTCTAACCTAACGTGATATAAAATGTTCCAGTCATATTAAAGTGCTCTATATGCCTGTTTACATAACATGAAGATATCGTCCAATAATTACCACATGTTTACTACAATTTCAATGCTTTTACCCTTTATACGTAGACGTATATCGTAACTCAGTAAGGTGTCAGCTACTATTTGAGGTTAATGGCAGGACTTTAAATTATATACAGACATTATGTTAAATGTAGGACTTGAACGGTAGGACTTTTAAATTATATAAAGACATTATTTAAATGTTTGATGACTAGTATTTTAAATTACATACAGACATTGTTTAAATGTTTCATGAATAGCCTTTTGAATGATGTACAGACAAAATTTTTATGTTTGATCTATAGTCTTTTGACAGACGCACACACATTATTGATATGTGCAACATGAATAGTGTTTTAAGAGATACACAGCATTATTTAAATGCATGGTGTCTAGTTCTGTTGGCTGCTTTAAATGCCACACAGTGATAACGAGACACATCACTACTAGCTAAATCATAAGCGGCTACAAATCACCAGAAGACAGGCCAGAGGGAGTGCTGATCTTTATTGGTGTGTGTGTGTGTGTGTGCGTGTGTGTGTGTGCGTATCGGGGGGAGCTTGGCTTTGACATATGTTTTTGACATGCAGATGGTGAGATGACTGAAGAAGATGGCTGCCTCTTCCCTTTCCTTTTATGGGCCTGTGTGTTTTTACAATTTGAATATAAAGACAAAATCCCTCGGCTGCTTCTGTTGACACGAGCGGGTCCAGTCGGCCCAGATCACAAGCCCTGCCATGGAAATGGAGCCACTGTAGGGTACTAAGGGAAACACAGGACGCCTCTCCTCCCTCCCTTGTCTTTCTCTGTCCCTCCCAAAACAAAGCCCTTGATAGAAGTCCTGTTGAATAATGGAGCTAAAGGAGCAAGAGAAGGAGGAGGGGTAGAGAGGAGGAGGGGTAGAGAGGAGGAGGGCGAGAGAGAGAGGAGAGGAAAGCAGAGAGTGCCTCCCTTTTGGCTTTAAACGCTGAATTTCCAACTGCGGAGGGAACACAGGTTTTGTTTTGTAACACAGATCAGTGGAGGGATATGCTATCAAACTATGCCGGCGCGATTCGACGAACACAGACTGTTGTCCTTGAGTGGGCTGGAAACAGATGAAGGTTTCCTTTCAAACTGGCTGTGTTTTTTTCCCTCCCATTCTTCTTTCAGGACATTAGAGCAGAAATGCTGCTATTTCTTGAAGGTGCTGCCATGTCTGTTGGAGGGTGGCCGTGATTGGATGGGAATTCAACATACCTCAATTAGAGAGAAACCTTTTCATTACTGTAGGACTATTCACTGAAGCTTTTTATGAGCATAAATGGCCACCGGGTTTGTTCATGATTATTGTTAATTTAGCTGTCAGCTACTTTTTAAAAGAGAGAAAGCATCAACTTAACGGCAAGGCCCCTGTTTTCCCTGTACTGTACCCATAGAGGTAATTACTGTGACTTCCTTGTCATCTCTCCCGTGCCATAGCTTCACTTAAAACCAGTGTACATTTCAAGGTAATTACTACACAACTGTTGCCTCTCTCCATAAGCGGCATTCCATTCCATTAACACCAGAATGACTGAGCGGAGATTTAAATTAGCGCTGTGAGATGTAGGTGTGGATTTGGCCAGCCGTGGATTTGGCCAGCCGTGGATTTGGCCAGCCGTGGAACACCGGTACTGCATGGCCAGAGGCACCAGTATCCATACGTTTTCTACCAAATAGGAAGTTGCGGTAATTCTTTTTTGGGGGGGTCAGTCAGAGTTCACTTGGTTGGTCAGCTGCCATCAGGTGGAGGGACTTGCGGTGGAAGGACATGCGGAAGGACATGCGGCGAATCAGGTTTCAATTGATCAACTACTCGCATGGCGGCCTTTTACATGGTGACATGATCAGGAAAAGATGTGAAATGCCATTTTGTGGCACACTGAGTCATGTGGCACTGTGTCTATAAGAAAATAATGGCACACGTCGGGAGGTGTGAGGAATTGTACCCTGGCTCTCCCTTCGAGCCCGGGTGTCCTCTGAGACCATCTAGTGCCTCGAGGCATCTCCTCTCTACCCACACCTCCGTTCCGCTCACTGCTTGCAAAGTGTTTGCAGATGCGAGACAATGTGGTTGTGAGACACCCAAATCCCACTAAAGCCAGGAAGTACTGTCTAGCGCACACCCTCACACTTACACAAGCACACACACACCAAGATGCGTGGAATCCGACCGCCCACAGAGAGTCAATTACAACGGAGCTCAGTCTGGGACTGGGAATCGACTGAGGAACAAAGGGGCTTGAGGGATCTCTAAGCAAAGTCTGAGAAATCCAAAATGTTGTCATCGTCTCTCTACTGTCTTTGTCAAATCTGTGACATTGTCCAGAACATTTCTTCTATATTACAACCCGGCTGCAGTGGGACTTCAATCCTCCTTCAGTTTACAGCCTTCTGCTTCCCTTATACGACGGGGCCTTGGGAATTATTGATGATCACACTGGCCACTGGTGGCTGCCGGTGCCCCATCTGCCCTGAGAAGCAGAAAAAGGCCCCTGATACCTAAGACGGTAAAAAGCCACGGCGCAGAAATGAAAGTTTAGGTAAACTGGGAAACACAGTGAATAATTTCTTGTGGAGAGTTAGTGGCCCCCAAGTGTTCCATCAATAATGGAGGGGGAGTGTGCTGAATGCTTCTCGAAGTGGTGTCACTTGGATCTCTGTAGCTATGGAAGCAGGAAGTGGCAGCGCCAGCCCGCTGACGGCTCTGCACACCTTGTACCAACACCCTCCCATGATGCACTGCTCTCATTAACCCAGGTTGAACAGGTTAACGGTGCCCAAACAGACCGCTCAAGTCGTTATTATTCAATTAACACCAGTTTCCTCAGATGCATTTGGCTTTCGTGCGCTGAACTAATTAGGCCTGTATGACGTTGTTTGGCACGACATTGAGTCAATGAAGATGGGAGTATAATGTTTATGTTGTCAATTGACCTTGTGTCTGTGTATGTAATCTGGATTAATTCATCCAAATTATGTTAGTGATTGTAAATCTAGATTATCAGTTTTTCTATTTAGTCTCGTGAGTGGTTGACTGAATAATGTTTGGTCGTGTTTGTGTTTTTTAATGCTGTTTCGCGCTCATAGTCGGTAGACTAAGGGGTATGGTTAGGTGGAGTCTTATTGGACGTGGAGACATGCCAGGCCAGAGTGTTGATTACAGCGCGTCTCACCGGGGACCACGTTGTTCTGACCAGTCTTTCCCAAGTAGCTAGTTGATCAGCCTTGTTGTCAACAGCATCACAGAGGTAGTTTAAACATTTACAATTTATTTATTTTCATGACTTTGTTTAACATTAACTTCTACATTTGGAAAGTTCCCGAAAAAGCATTCTTGCTGCAAACCAAAGTCTTCAATTAGTTGGCCAGACACGTCTGAACAGCCTGGCAAAAGTGAGGGTGATTTGCTCACTGTTTAATTTCTGAAACAACATTGTGTGCTCATTTATTTATGGCTTCTTCTTGCCTTACTATCCCATCACTAGGGTTGCTTAACACATAGAACTGTCAAGTCCTCATCTCTCCTGCCTCTCGGCAAACCAGATGAGTCGTGATTCAGATAGGCCCGCTATGTTCCCCACAGAGTTTTAAAATGGAAAAACTCTGGTATTTTAATACCATACAAATGACAGAGATAACAGTCGCATACTGTCGCAGCACTGTGATCAACTAAATAAGTCGGCAAGCTTTCAAATAACCGAGACCATTCATCCATGTGTTTCTTTTAGACGGTTATCCACTGTCCCCTTCCAATTAACTGCCACATTGTGAACCACAACTCAGCAATTAGCGGCTTGATATTTACTTTCATTTATTCCACGCCACCTCCAACATCCATCCATGGATTGGAAGCTTCAACAATCAGCTGGTTGATATTTACTTTATTTCAGTTTATTCCACAACACCTCCAACATCCATCCTGTGGTGTTTCTTCTTCTTCGCTTTCTGTGAGGCTAACTAGCCTAACCAACACTTGTGGGGCATCAATGATCATGAGGAAGGTGAGGGATCAGCCCAGAACTACACGGCAGGACCTGGTCAATGACCTGAAGAGAGCTGGAACCACAGTCTCAAAGAAAACCATTAGTAACACACTACGCCGTCATGGATTAAAATCCTGCAGCGCACACACAGCCAGGGCAACTAAGGAGTGGCTCCGTAAGAAGCATCTCAAGATCCTGGAGTGGCCTAGCCAGTCTCCTGACCTGAACCCAATAGAAAATCTTTGGAGGGAGGTGAAAGTCTGCATTGCCCAACGACAGCCCCGAAACCTGAAGGATCTGGAGAACGTCTGTATGGAGGAGTGGGCCAAAATCACTGCTGCAGTGTGTGCAAACCTGGTCAAAAACTACAGGAAACGTATGATCTCTTTAATTGCAAACAAAGGTTTCTATACCAAATATTAATTATTATGCTTTTCTGATGTATCAAATACTAATGTCATGCAATAAAATGCAAATTAATTACTTAAAAATCATACAATGTGATTTTCTGGATTTTTGTTTTAGATTACGTGTACCTATGACAAAAATTACAGACCTCTACATGCTTTGTGAGTTGGAAAATCTGCAAAGTCGACAGTGTATCAAATACTTGTTCTCCCCACTGTACATAATGTATGATACATCCTTACATTACATTTAATCTAGAGCTACAGTATTATTTCATTTCTATCTCGGCGTTTGCAAGGATAGGACAGCCCCTAAAAAAATATGTTTTTATCTTTTCAAACAAATATAAAATTATTATTTTTTAAAAAGTACAATGTCTTGCAATCTCTGTCAGTCAGGAACAGGGGGCACAGAGGGTCAGGGTCTGTTAGTTGAGCCAGTGGTGGGCAGTCAGGAACAGGGGGCACAGAGGGTCAGGGTCTGTTTAGTTGTGCCAGTGGTGGGCAGTCAGGAACAGGGGGCACAGAGGGTCAGGGTCTGTTTAGTTGTGCCAGTGGTGGGCAGTCAGGAACAGGGGGCACAGAGGGTCAGGGTCTGTTTAGTTGTGC
>JACXGK010007073.1:0-11651 GCA_016801125.1 Novumbra hubbsi | reverse complement strand
TGGGACCAAGGTTTTGGTTAACTTGAACTACTTTCTTGAAGTGTGCGTGTCGATGTTTGTGTGTGTGTATATGGCATGTAAAAATAGTTTGTCTTCATTACTACAACTACGCAATAAGCATATCTATAGAGGTAGAATTAATAGAACATGCCTGCCCATTCCAGGGTAGGCGGATCTATTTGATTAATGCCAATACTGTCATCCTGTGATTGGTTAGATACGTACTTGCAGGAACTTTGTAAAGTTATGTAGTCAAATGTGTATTCGTGTCAAACACAAGAATAGCTCAGCAGCCAGAAACACGCACGGGAACTCCGACAGACTGTGTTCTTTTTCGGGCACTGACGTCTACGGTGTGGAACCGGCAGGCGGCTGGCGGTGGAACATTCTTTGGGCCGTAACTAAACTTGAAGAAGTAGTTTGGCTTTGTCCTCGCCTCGTTTCCCACACCTTCCTTCGGCGAACAGAATTCTGGGAACTCTGTGATATCAGGGAACCTTGATGGAGACTGATGTAGATTTGTTTGTTTGTTTGTTTGTGTGTGTGTGTGTGTCTGTGTGACAGGCTGGGCTGCAGCGTGAGCCGCTGTGATCAAAGCTTTGTCAAAATCAAAAATGACACTCGGGTGTACCTATCCCTTTAGATTAACCTGTGTGTGTGTGTGTGTGTGTGTTTGGGGTACACGCAGGGATTAACTAATAGATTATGTAGTTCAGTGGTTCCTCTCCAGTGGGTAGAAGTAGGAAGATAGTGGGGTAGCTGGAATATGACTACTCCTCTCTGGATACGTTCCTGTGAAGTTCAAAAAGGTTTGTCATGTTTAAGGAATGTCTACATCTCAAAAGGGACAATGGTGGGGATATTTGGCAGATATTTCTTGCTACTAGGTTTCCTCACATAGTCGACTCAACTCACAGGTGTCTCTTTTTTCATGCTGCGACTTATGGATAAGTGGGACATCTAAAGATTTGGGTTCTTCATTGTCAAGACACACTTGTTCATTGTCCAGACGCACGGTGGCAAGATAATGTATAGGATTTCAAGTTCTAATTGAGGTACATCTTTTCTACATCGCTCAGACAAATGAAGGTAACACGTAACCATCGCAGTGGTTCCCCGTGTCAGTTCAACTGCATGGGATATCAGTCTGTGCTGTTGGGAAGCGAATCAATGTCACCTGTTTTGGTGCCATAGCAAGGTGTGCTGTGCCTCCCAGTACAGTCTCAAGAGCATGGAGGAGATTCCAGGAGAAGGGCCGTTACGCGAGGAGAGCTGGACAGGGCTGTAGAAGGGCACCCAGCTGCAAAAGCAGTATCTGCTCCTTTTTCCGAGGAGAAACGAGGAGCACTGCCAGAGCCCTACAAATGACATCCAGCGGACTACTGGCGTGCATGTTTCTGACCAACCTGTCAGAAACGGCCTCCATGAGGGTGGCATGAGGGTGGCACAGGGGTGGCACAGGGGTGGCATGAGGGTGGTATGAGGGTGGCATGAGGGTGGCATGAGGGCCTGATGTCTAATGGGACCCGTGCTCACAGCCCAGCACCGTGCAGCTCAATTGGCATTTTCCAGAGAACAACAGAATTGGCAGGTTTGCCATTGGCACCGTTTCTGTAGATGACACCAGCCCATAATACCAACTGTTGTTGTACGCGCTACAAAATAAATGTACAGCCCGATCATAAAGCCATTCAACGTCAGTCGACAGGGTGGAACAGATTAATCGTCTGACCCCCCCAAAAAATTTAATCTACCTCTTCTTGCGTGTGCTAATCCCTTACTTAAAATGATCTGGAATAATCGTGATGGGCATATCCCTTACATAAAAATATCAGTTATGTCCATCAGGATTATTCCAAATACTGCATGTTTATCTAAGGCATGAATGCATCGTTGTGTACGTTACCTTGGGAATAAGAGACAACACATGGAGACAAGTGTTGTCTCTTATTTCCATGGACATTACCATGGAAACCAACCATTACCATGTTAATGTACAGAACTGAGCAAACAAAAACACATTAGCCCACATTATCGCTAGATTAGTTAATTTGTTCATGAGTTGTCTCATGCAGCTTGGTGTGGTGTCATATAGATGAGTTGGTGGACCATGGTGCTTGTAACACCAGGGTGGTGGGTTCGATTCCCTCAGATGCACAGTAGGAAGAAGCGATCTGACGTTGTTGCAGAATTTGGACTAAACGATATGAGGCAGCAAGGGTTACTGTTCGTGTCAATACATCCTGACACAGGTTCAGTTCCATGTTTTGGACATGTGGAAAGTAGCCTGCAATGTTGTTTTACAATAGGTGGAATTTGTATTAATGTGGTGTGGACCAACTGTAGCATCCTACAGTACCTGTGTAACTTCTCTAGATGCGTGGGCTGTAAAACCAAATCTTCACATGCGCTGAAGCTGTGCAAAGTGTGATACAAAAGTACAGTTCTCAAAAAGTAAAATGACTTTATTTTCTAAACGTTGCGTCTGATTCAATGCACTTACTCTCAGGATTGCTAACTGATTCCTGTTACACTGTTTATAAAGTGTTAACACATTATCTTTCTTAACTGACTCATCCTTTGCTTTAGACCAATTATGTTTCTTGAGCAGGTTTCTCTAGTTTGTTGAATCCCAATACCCAAGATTTTATTCAGTTTATGACGGGCCGATTCGATTGGGCAAATAACACCAACACCCGTCTCTTTGTGTGGAAACGGACAGCATCATCATTGTCCTTCATTGTCTTTGGATAGAAGCCTTTTAACTTTCAAAATTAGTCCGTTCCCCAACTGAGTCAAGTCCTCCCATGAGGACCTCCCTCCCACACCTATGTAGACCTCTTTAGCCTCTTTATCACCCATTTGCACTCCTGGACAGCCTTGACGTCATCGTCGGTCCCCATGGTGCTATCAGGCTAAGTCTTTCCCCCCTATAATGAGCTCTGCCTGCGCCGTGGAAGATTTGCCTTTTAATGATTGGTGAAAGTAGTTGAGGCTTAATGATTATTGGTGGAAGGGGCGTAAGGCTTAACAGCGTCCCACATTTTATCTCTGATGGCTTTGGAACCTTGTTGTTGTCTCTTAGCCGACAATTAGAGGCCATAACCCCATAACGGTTGACAGATATGTACCTAGTCATTTTAAGTATTAGCCGAGCACTGGCGCTTTGCACGATCGAACAGGAGTTTAGGACTCCTTTTAGTGATCTACAAAGAGCTGGTAGATTTTTCTTACCGCGACTTGTACAGGATCATATTTGGACAATCGCAAGGGGTCAGACAGTCTCCAAATCTATAATCATTCTGTTCTCTCTCGTCATGTCTGTAAACCTTTTAGTTAGGCTAGGCTTTCTGGAGGAGGGATGAAACCTTCTTGGCTAGGCTTTTTGGAGGAGGGATGAAACCTTCTGGGCAAGGCTTTCTGGAGAACAGATGAAACCTTCTGGGCTAGTCTTTCTGGAGGACGGATGAAACCTTCTGTGCTATGCATTCTACCGGATGGATGAAACCTTCTGGGATAAGCATCCTAGAGGACGGATGACACCTTCTTTGATAAAATGTCCATTATTTCTTATCCAGACACGAAGACATTTCAGTATACTCTTTTGGTTGTGTGAAGTTTGCTTTACAGATAACTTTTTAAAATATTTTTTAATGAGATGCCGTTCTACGGTACGTATATAAAAAAAGAAGCCTGAGCTAGAAACATAATAGCCTACGCAATTAGCCTGTTATGTTTGCCCCTAATGAGCGATTTACATAATTGGCTATGTATATGCGTCTGTAACTTGTCGTCTGGGCTGGCGACTAATTGATGCTGATGTACCTTGATTAAAATGTAGTTAGGGTCGGTACTTTCTCTATATTACAACCCTGAAATCAAAGTGCTATTTCTGAGTTATAGCTCAACACATTGTTAAGGAGTTCCTTACCAAAGGAAGGCTAAACGAGGGTACTTGAAAATCTCTTGAAAGGTACAGCCTCTCATCTCAACGTGCATTTTCAACTCATTATCGAAAACCTTTTGATGATGCAAGCAGAGACTAGAGGGGAAAACACAGAGCTTCTGGTTTTGTTGACCGGCCTTACTCTTGACAAGTTATATATAAGTTTAGTGCTTGAACATTCCCAAAGCTGTGGAAATTTAGAAGCAATAGAATTTGATTATTTTGTATGAAAACGATACAGATAACCTTATCCGCACTTCGAGACGAGACTATACGCAGCTTTTCTTTCTGGCTACACGGATGAGAAACTAAATATACTCCATCTAGGGCTGAATACATCTGCTATAGTCTTGACTAGAAACCAAAAATATTATCATATTACATCAGTATACGCCTCTATGCACTGGCTTCTTGCCCAGGCTGGGGCTGATTCCAATGTTTTACTGTTAACCTAAAAAGCATGACATGGACTTGCTCCTACGTATTTCTCTGATTTGTCCAAGGCGTGAGTGCATGTACAATATATACACATGTATGGTTCATTCAGATGTTGCAGGCCTCCTTATTGTAGCTAACATTTCAAAGTTAACAGCTGGAGGCAGGTCTTTCTCTTATCCATTAATTTAGTGGAAACATCTGTGACGGTACATTTTTACTGACGACTCATCTTGGTTTTAGGTCCCGCGGTTAACTGCAGTTTAACCCCGGGGTGTTACTGTGTCAAACTGGTGGGCTCCTCTCTCCCTAGTGGGACCCTTTCCAACCAGTGCTACAGACCCTATTGTTGGGTCACTGGGTTACCCCTCGCTAAGAGGGTGCATTGTGTCAAGTAGGGCATTCCGCCATATTTGACATGACTGTGTTGAGTTACTGACCAGATGTTCGTGTTCGGTTTAGGGACCCTGCACAACCAGAAGGTGACCTGATTCTTGCTAGGTCCCTGGGAGTTGTTCCTGGTGCTTCAACATCATATAGCTTGCTCCTCGGGCCGTTTTAGGCTGGTTGTCTGTAATAAGCACACTAGGAACATGAAGGAGCTGTTCGAAATGAACTTGATTGATTGATGACTGGTGTAGCCGTTGTTGCGTAGAATGCTTCCCCTCATGAACCCATCTAAGCTTCCTCTCTGTGTTATGAGGATTGAAAGAGGGAAAGGAGGAGAACCTTACAGTACACCATTTCACTTGTCTAATGAGCAGCCACTATCGGACTCCTCTGTGAAGTCCGCTAAGCCCGGTGTGGTGGTGGGTCTGTGGCTGGCCAAACTACCACGGGCTCCAGTTCATTAGTGGAGTCAGTCAGGGGGCAGTCAGGAGACATTCTGGCCAGGGTCATGAGCTCTGCAGGGGGGGGCTGTGGAATCCCCACGCAGCTAGTTGATGGAGACAGATTAACTCATGAAAAGCAGAGTGTCTGTGAGTTTATGAACAGATGAACAAAGGGTTTGAGTTGGACTAATAAGAGTTTTTTTCCTCTTCTCTGATGAAAAAATGAAATACATAAATCGAAATGGTTCTGTGCTTGTCTACACAATTGTTCTACAGAAAACAGAACGAAATATTTATGACCTCCTTTTACAGCAATGTCAAATTGGACTTTTGATGTGTACAGTAGCCTAGCTTTTGGGCAGTCAGCATTCTAAATGACACTCAAGCACATTAGCTTGCTAGCACGTACAACAATTCAACAAGTGAAAAAGTTATAAAAAATAACAAAAATAAAATAATTATTTTTTATATTTATTAAATGTCACCGTGTCGCAATACATATTAGTGTCAGTGACCTTGCAAACGTGTTTTTACTTGATAGTTTGATAAGGCTTTCCATAGGACAATTTTACTATATCAAACCTCTTCCACAGGGAGGAAGCAAGGGGACGTTTATGAGACATGACTGCAAGGAGGAGAGAGCATGCAACATTATCAATGGCATGCTGCACGTTTGAGTGAACATGTACGCAAGCACGCCTGTGTGTGTTTGTCAAAAATCTATGAGGAGTGTGTGCTTCGTGGGAATGGCTGGAAAAGTAACTTATTTTCTTTGATCACAGGGATGGACTGGATGTGTATAGATTGCCCTGGCCCATAGCAGCCAGCTGTGTGTGCCCGCGTTCACAGGCACGTGTGTCTGTGGCAATTTGTCACACTGTGGGAGGCCATCCACACATGAAGGTTTGAGATGAGTGGAGTCAGTGTTTCTTCATAGGCCCTGCAGATCTTTTCACTTGAAAAGTGCCTCTGTGCTTTTCGAAAAAATGAATTATTTGGGGTTTGTACAGAACTTTTAGATATTTGAGGGTTGTAGACAATCTACCCATGGAAAGCTACAATATTTGTGTGTTCTTTCCCCACCCAAGAGATGAATAAGGATAAAAGCAAACAAAGCTAACCCAGCAATGTCATACAGCTAACAAAGCTAACTCAGTCATGTCAAATAGCTAACAAAGCTAACCCAGAAACATCAAACAACAGCTAACAAAGCCAACCAAGCCACATCAAACAATAGATAGCAAAGCTAGCCCAGCCACATCAAACAATAGATAGCAAAGCTAGCCCAGCCACATCAAACAATAGATAGCAAAGCTAGCCCAGCCACATCAAACAACAGATAGCAAAGCTAGCCAAGCCACCTCAAACCTTTACACAACAGCTAACGACCTCCCTTTTCCTTTGTTTGAGCTTGTTTTGCTTGTACATTTTATTGTACAGTATTAGGCAAAAGTCATAGGCACATGAAACATCCGTGATAGCTGTTATTTTGTCTGCATTGCATCATGCACACTTTTAGCATCCAAGCGGGAGATATCTCCTGGGATGGAGTCTTGATGCTGACATGCAGGTTTGTTCTATCTTGTAAAGTCAAAACATATATAGAAAGTGTTGGCTTCCTGGTTTTACTGGTGGAACTGACTCGTGTCAACAAAGTGCAACATGTGGCTGTTATGTTAGAGACCATTCATTCCTCCCAGCTGAGACAGAGTCTCCCAGCTGATACAGAAAAGCAATTGTGGACGTTCTACAAGTGAAACTTTTGATACGCCTAAGAATGTTAGGCGTTAAGCCAGCATGCTTTACTACTCTCTGCGACAACGTTTACTAATTAACTAAGCAAGATTATCATGGCCTCTCAAGTCAACTATTCAGTCACAGCCCGTTGCACTTGCTGTCAGTGGAAGGGAAAACAATTAAACACTGCATGTTGTTCTGACACCCATCGCATTGGGCCCCTGCGATTCACTTTGGCAGTTTGTGGCAGGAGAAGCTGCTGCGGTGGGCATCGTCATGGTGATCTCGGGACTTGGGCACCATGTTTACGTCACAGAGGGGAAAGTTGGGTGAGTCTGGAGAGCCAGTGGTTGTTAGAACACACCTACAAACACACAAACATGAAAACACACAACCACCCACTCAGCGCATCGAGTGTGTGCATGAGGTAAGTGTCCCCGGAGGAGATTGTGACAAGATAGGTAGTGGTGGTGCTTTTCTCTGGGCTAATTAAAGGCCAGCAATCAAACCGCTGAGAAAAAGAGCCCAGCAGCCCTGATGGTTGTTATTACAGCCTGACAGCCGCTCTGGATTAAAACATATTGCAATATGTCCTCTCTAGATATAGACCGGAGTGACACACAAACACACACCAACCTATTCCATACCCCCCTCCTTCCTCGTTCCCTCTACGCTTGGACTGAGCTGTGTGTGTGTGTGTGTGTGTGGTTGCGTTGGGCCAGAGGAGGGCTCAGCGTTTGTCAGGGAGCCTGTGCTTTGGCTCTTACTCTTTGAGCCATGCAAATAATTGTGTTGCTGACTGATGTGCCATGCATTTTTCATACAGCCACGGGAGCTCAGCTAACGAGTGAAAAAAACCTTTTTTCTGGAACTGCCCCCTTCCTTGCTGCACCTTTCTTCTGGAACTGCCCCCTTCCTTGCTAGACCGTTCTTCTGGAACTGCCCCCTTCCTTGCTGCACCTTTCTTCTGGAACTGCCCCCTTCCTTGCTGCACCGTTCTTCTGGAACTGCCCCCTTCCTTGCTGCTCCTCTTCCATCGTCCTGTTTTCACGCAGCCCCCTCCGTCAACCCTGATTCCGCCTAGACTCTCTCCGTCTTTCCATTGTCCGCTCTCTCATTCTTTCCTAGCACGCGTGTATCACTCCACTCTCTCCGTCTTTCCATCGTCCGCTCTGTCATCCTTTCCTAGCACGCATGTATCACTCCACTCCCTCCGTCTTTCCATCGTCCGCTCTCTCATCCTTTCCTAGCACGCATGTATCACTCCACTCCCTCCGTCTTTCCATCGTCCACTCTCTCATCCTTTCCTAGCACGCGTGTATCACTCCACTCTCTCCGTCTTTCCATCGTCCGCTCTGTCATCCTTTCCTAGCACGCATGTATCACTCCACTCCCTCCGTCTTTCCATCGTCCGCTCTGTCATCCTTTCCTAGCACGCGTGTATCACTCCACTCCCGGGCTCTATCGCTGGAATCGATAGGATTGATTCTCCGTGGGTTAATGGATTTCCCTGCCAAGGAGCCGCACTTTAATCACGGGGCATCTTAAATATTTTATCAGCCGGAGCCAGAGTTCAGCAAGGGGCTGGGCGGTCTATTGAGGGAAGGGATGTAGACCTGATGAAGACCACACCACCGCTCGATCCATTCTTTTAGCACTCTGAGCCTAGTTGCATAAAACATCTTAAGTGTTTCCACTAAGGGTTAACCTTAAGGAGTCTGTTTCCCTTACATAGAGCCCCTAAAACATTTCCTTGGGTAAGGGCATCGTTTAGGACTTTATGGAGTTTTAAAGACACACAGCAGAAAGAATCTCATGCTACTTTGGAGATGCGCCTGATTCACTGACAATCTCCTCAAGAAGACTTATTTTTCGTAAATAGCAAAAAATATAACTCAAAAGACAGGAGAATGTTGCTAAGATTTTGCTTTCATTTTACTTTTTGATGTTACATCACAGCTATCAAGGCGCCCCATCTGTGAAACAGTGAAACAGCATTGTTACATTAGCCCACCAATGTCAATGATTCCTGTAGGACATCATGGCAGAGGGAGATTTTCAGCTTCTATTTGAAGCTCTTATCCATGAGCCGGATATTCTCCTATGGAGCAACAGGGTTCTAATGTCCCTACATACTGACAGGCAAATGCTCTAATCTTTAATTCCTATTGGGCTCACCTCAGTTCTGTGGCCCTCCAACCCTATAAAGGTTAGTGTGTGGGGATGAGCTCTGGCTCACCAAGGCCCCCCAGGCTTGGAAACAGCCTCCTCTTGCAGCTAGAACAGTAGCGTCTAGAAAAGCTAGAGTCTCCGGCACTTTTTTTAAAAGCCTCTGAAACTCTACCGGTGTATATGTTTTGTGTGCTGGTATACACACATTAGTTGGATGTCTGTACATAGGCATTTTATGTTTGCATGCTTGTCTCTACTCCTCATTGAACGGTTATCTGAGTGTGTTTTGGTGTCAGATTCTGTGTTCGATTGACACTTGACACCTGGGAGTAGTTACCTGGCCTGTATTGTCACAGAGGCAGTTTCTCAGAGTTTCCGGAAGGTTAACCTCTCGGGTGGTTTTGCAGGTCCCTTCTCCTAGGTGAGATTGTTTTCCGTGCAGAGGGGACACAGCACCGGGATATAAACAGCTCAGGTGACAGGTTTATTTGGTCATGATTGACCTGTACTGCCCTCACTGTGGTGAGGACCTCTACGGGCACATGGACTCATCCCCGTCGGGGGGGTGAGGTGCTAGGCCAGGGAGGGGAAAGGAAACACAGAAGCAGTGGTATGTCAATGAGTGGCCTAACACCACCTGTTTCATAGATTACCATATTTAAAAATGTAATCATGAACGATTCTGACCTCTCTTGTTTTACAAGGCATACAACCGTAGGCCAACTGCCACAAAAAAAATGTATCACCACCAAATTGGCTGAGGGGAACCAAACAAAATGGTTTGGCACCGAAACAAAACAGAAAAGCACCCAACAAGACACCAAGTTGGCTGCTAAAAACACATCAAATGGCCTTTAATGCATAACACAGCAATCCCCCCGTATGAAGGATCAAGTTTCATCTTTGAAAAACCAGAAATGTTCTGTTGGCGTGGACACGGAGGACCTGTGCCTGAATCAGGGTCCCGTTCAACACCACCTGCCGTCTACAGCAACTCGGAGGAGCTGTACTGTACGTTGACATGACTTCTGAGCCCCGAGGAGGTAGTTCCCTTCCACGTGGTTGGATTCGTTTTGGATTAGAGTCTAATAGCATTACCCACTCACAGCTCAGGGAGCAGTTTGGAATAGGCTTCCTCCATCAAGACAACACACAGGTCACAGTAGAAAAAGACCTGAGAGGGGCAATCTTTAAACGGAAGAATCTGCAGTAGGAAGCAGGGTCATCCTAGTTGAAGTTAATATAATTATCAAACCATTATTTCAACAATTTCAAGGTATCTTTTACAGCGGGTCCTTGCATATACCTGTTAACAAATAGTAATTCAGTGATTTTAAAACAAAAAAACTAAACTAACTAAAACAAAAAAAAAATCACAACCAATGCAAATGTTTGTATATACTGCCCCTTGCTTAGTAGCCTAGCCAATCTGTCAGTGAAAAACGGGCAAATCAGATAAATAAAAGGTGCATGTATTAAAATGATATTTGTGGGTACTGTAGGTATGTATCCACACCCACAAAAAATAATGGCCTTTGTTTAAGAAAATGCTAGCAGTTATAAGCGTGTCCACTTTGTCATTGCTCTAATTCTTGTTAGCAGCTGCACAGCTAGTAGAAAGCAACTTTAAGCTGCACTTAAGAGACTTAGTATCTACAAGTGAATCTGACTCTAAGGAAGAACATTTGGCCTTAGTACCAAAATCTGAAATTATCCTGTTAAAGTCCTTGGTTAGTAAATCTCCCACCGTCTAAAATACTTCCTTCAAACCATTGTAATCTTAGTCTAAACGTGGATTGATAGGGTTTTTGCCCTTGGACTGCCTATCTTGTCTTGTCTAGTGACGTTTCCATGTAGAGCTACCAACATGTGTAGCCCTACGCTACATTTTGGATAGGTGGAAAACTGAGGAGGCAACAGTTCTGAAAAGGAGCTACGCATTCTAATTAGGAGACGTGAAAGGTAGTGGTTCAGAAACAGAAGTATGACAGACAGAGATCACTGCATCGTCATTGGCAATGAGTCATCATGTTTTTGCCTCACCTTTCTCATTCACACTCTCACTCTCTTTCTCTCCCCTGAGCTTCATGAGAGCTGAGTCTCAATGTGACCCCTTGCATAAAATAATGTTCTTGCATTTGAGGTGAAAAGGGAAACACAGAAGCCCTTCCCCCTGTGCTTGCTTGAGCTTTGAAGCATTTGTAAGACCATTAGGCATGTCGAAACTGTCCAAATGTCAAATTGGGAGTTCAGAACACAGGCCAGGATTGTTCCAGTGGGCGGACGAGTCTCACACCGTGCAGGGAATGATAAGTAGGGTCACCCTTTTGACACGTATTGTGCACCCCACACGTGTGTCACCCCTCCAACGTAGACACTCCCCAAAACATGCCTTCCCGACAACGTACCCTTCCATAATGTTACTTCCACAGCTCAAACATCCCCCATGCATTTTTACCATGCGTACACTACACACACACACACGCAGACACGCACACACCGACAACCGCTGATTTATAACATAATTA
>JACXGK010007072.1:8898-26621 GCA_016801125.1 Novumbra hubbsi | reverse complement strand
TGGATCCCACGTGTCCTTATTGGATCCCACGTGTCCTTATTAGATCCCACGTGTCCTTATTGGATGAACGAGTCCATATTGGATCCCACGTGTCCTTATTGGATCCCACGTGTCCTTATTAGATCCCACGTGTCCTTAGTGGATCCCACGTGTCCTTAGTGGATCCCACGTGTCCTTATTGGATCCCACGTGTTCTTATTATCCTTATTGGACGTGTCCTTGTTGGATCTCACCTGCCTCTGAACTGGAGGGTGATACAATTATAACATTTAAATAGCAGCACGTTCATACTTTCCAACACAATGTGACGTCCATTCTGTCAAGATACAAACATGGCCAATGGCATGTCATGTTATACAAAGGGCAATCAACCCACTTCCTTCTAATGAAGACAGACAGTGACATTGGTCAGTTACTAAATGGAAGTGGAATCATCTGGAAAAAGCATAGAAACACAAAGCCGCTTCCATCCATAATAAGGAAGGATGATAGAAGACTAACCCTAACCCATCGCATGCAATAATTGTTTTCCTCTTTGGCTGCTGCCGGTTATGTTTCCTGACACAGAATTAGGTGTTAATGAAAAACAAGTCACATTAAATAAAGCTCAAAAGCCTTCCCTCCCTAGCTCCTTCAATCTCACCTTCTCCCGGAACTCTCTCTGTCTTTCTCTCTTTTGACTCATCGCCCTGTCTCCCTGTCTCTCTCTCCCTCGCTCTTCCATCAACAGGGGCAGGATAATGACGAGACTGGCAGGGGTTGGGAGGAGAGATTTGCTGGGCAGGGACCTTGGTACTGGACATGGAGTTGGGGGGAAACACATGCCAACTCTCTGTGTTGTTCATTGAAGACGTGAGGCAGATGAAGGAAGAACTGATATCACAAAGTATCTCATGACTCTGGACCTCTGAGACTAAAACAAGAGACAAAGCATGCCTGATGACTAACAGACAGTCTACAATACTGTCCAATTATATTCATCAGTAGAACCCACTCAGGAGTGCGTACAATGTTCGCCATTTTGCCGTTTTGTTCTCATGTGCATATTTCTTATGTGCACAAGCACTTTGTCTCTGTGTGTGAGTGTTTGAGTGTGCGTTGTAGGCTTTTCACATTGCCTTTTCACATTGTACATAGAGACAACCATCATTCTGCTGTGTGTCATTTACATCATTCCATCTGCACTGTGAAACGTAACTCATGCGGTATATATATAAAAACAAATCAGCCATTAGATTATGACCACCTGCCTAATTTTGTGTATTTATGAAATAAGTATGTAAGCCCCTCTACTAACAAATAACACATTGCCGTAGGAATTCAAGATATCCTCAGTTTAGAATTTGGTGAAAAAACATATAAAATGCTGCTCCCCAAGGACTGAAGGATACATCTCGCAAAA
This sequence comes from Novumbra hubbsi, assembly GCA_016801125.1. NCBI lineage: Eukaryota > Metazoa > Chordata > Actinopteri > Esociformes > Umbridae > Novumbra > Novumbra hubbsi. The sequence continues at coordinate 25,219 of JACXGK010007072.1, read as the reverse complement.
CATCGTTCTGCATTTAAACTTAATGATTTTTTATTTGTATCTCAAGTATATTTGGCCTTCACCAAACAATAAACACTCCCAAGTGGGTCAACATGTAACACATTCAGATGTACTAGACTTGAATTTGAATCTCCAAACGTAATGATAATCTAACAAAACAATTAACCATAAAGTAGGAGGATAGGTACAAAACATGTTTTAATTCCTAAACTGTTTATTCAATATGTAGGAAAAGTTCATTCAAAGTGCTGAAATAAAGAACATAAAATTGATCTATAAAGTAGGTAGTAGTATAGTAGGTAGTAGTAGATACAAATGTTGCATTTAAATACTGAGATATGTGTTTAGAGAAAAGAAAATTATTGATTGTTATTTCTCAGAAAAATATATTTAGTATAGCAACAAAAGGTTCGCAATTGTGGGCACATTATGGTCTATTTTGAACAACTGTCAAGTCCTTACCAAATATTAGCACTAATCTCCCTATGAGGAAGGAATGCTACATATTTTCAGGCTAGTACTGTTTTTAAGTGAAAGTAAACATTTTGGTTACAGTTATAATTAAGGTAAATGGCATAGGATAAGAAAAAAGGTTACGTTTAGAGTTTAGAAGTTAGGTGTTTGGGGTTTAGAGATCTGTGGTCTCAGATTAAAATAATGTACCCACCACTGATTTTCAAAAGAGCAAGTAAGCCTAACTATATATAAGAAGCATTAATAGTTATATGCTAAATTGATCATTTCATAAGAGGGTGAAAATGCTTTTAAATACATTCTGATATAGATGAAAGTATTCCTGCAGTTACGATCATAGCCGAGTATGTTTGTAAATCAATACACAGCTTTTTAAATGGAAACATCTTTCTTTAGGCCCGAATTAATCGTGATTAAATAAATTCATGCGATTAATTGGGATACATTTTTCTCAGTTTGACAGCTCAAGACTCATTAAGTGTACATTGAGCCTGACATGATCCCACCGTTTCTCATTTACATCACATCTCCACAGGAAAACAACTTATTTAGAATTCAATCTATAGGGATTCATATTAATCGGCCTCATCACTTAACTTGTGTGTGTGTGAGTGTGAGACTGCTTGGGCATATATTTTAGTGTGATATAAAGCATATTTCCTTGGAGATTTAGATTTACTGACTGCTTTTTAATAGAGATATGTTTCTCCTCGTTACGCAGCTAGCCCAGTTCTTCATTTAGAAGCGACATTACCAAGTTCCTGTAAACACCGAAAAAACATCGACCTTTTTGCCTGGACGCTAGCGGAATTGATAATCAAGGAATTAAGTGAATTAGGATCTGGCAGGGGCCTATGGTGACTGAGGGATGAATATCTGAGTGGGCCAGTAATGAACTCAATGGCTGGGAAGTAATGCCACATATCTCACACACACTCACACACACACACACACACACACACACACATACATACAAACGCCTCACAGTCTCCATTTCCTTTGTCTTCCCTCCCTCTGGGCATTAAGGGAGAAGATATTAAAAACTGTGGCACATCATTTTCATGGAGATCTATGCCTTTTCCCAGGTTTCCTAGGTTACAGTTTATACGTCCCCGCCATAAACTAAAAAGAGTAATTCCAAATATTGCATCTGAATCTGGTAACCTTCAGACGTTCACTAAGCCTTTGGTTATAGGCCATGTTAAGACGTGCTACAGCTACTGTGTAAAGAAGTGTTTTTGCTAGACAGTAAACACATCTATACTGATTGATATGAGTTTGAACATGATCCAATGATAGCTAAAAATAGAGGAGAAAATAGATCAACATCTCTGCATAATATTTGAATGGCAATTAAAGTTAGATAAGTACGATCTTAGTGTACATACTAGTAAATGATTTCACCTATATACACAAGAATTCACATTGGCACATTATGTATCCATGTATAATACCGCATCCATAATACTGCATCCCGCCTCCTATTTGCAACATTTTCAGGTTAACAAAAATATTCACACCCATTAAAAACCATAAAGGGTATGTAAGTAGTCTCATTTTTCAGTGGGGTTGGTTGGTTGTTTGCTCAGGTGGTAAAAAAAGATTCCAACAGGCCTCCCTCAAAGCTAAATGACATTCCAAAAGGCCAGTTATGAAACATTGTAAAAGCCCTTTATATGCAATTCCCAAGAGTTGGCAAAACCTCATTTGATTTTCCCAATATTTACTTACTTAATATTATTTAGTTAAGGGAAAGTTATTCATATAAATTCTTCATCTTTTCACCAAATGACTAATGCATTAACGTATTGTGCCATTTTACTGCAGCTTAGGCAGCAATTAAGCTCCTCTTTGAATCCTAGTGACAAGTTGTTTTTCTTTCAAGACCAAACAGAGGAGAGGAAAATGAAGGGGAGAAAAGCACAGAAGAATCTGAAGACATTGCCGGGGGCGTATGAATAAAACGACCAGGGTCTCTAGTGTCTGCTGCCTCTTCTCTGTCATTATCCCGGCACAGCAATGTAGTTTTCTCCACTTTGTTTCTCTCTCAATGTTAAGGACTTCTTGTACCCTTCCTGTCTTGATCTCTCTATCAATCTCCCTGTCAGATGGATGGCGAGGCCACTGTGAGCAAAGTGAGTCTCTGTCTCTCTTCACTTCCTTCTTTCTCTTTCTATTTGTGTATTGTGAATAGAGCTGTATATGCTGAGGTACATACAGGACGGAGAGAATACAGGGAGGAGAGGAAAACAGACTTCCAATGAGCGTCATTGTATACAACCCTGTTTCCAGAAAAGTGGCAGCTGCTGCATACAATGTAAATAAAAACCAGAATGCGACGATGGGCAAATCAACCATTGCTTCCCCCTACAATTAAATGCACGTGATTGCATTCTGTTTTATTGTGCATTTTTTGCAGCGTCCCAAATCCCTTGGAAACAGGGTTGTAGAAATCATGTGTAAACACAAAAACCAGCCTGAAAACAAGTATATATCACAGCATTTCCGGACTAAGATTCTTTCTTTATTCAAAAATTTATTTTCCTGAACCTAAAAGCCCTAAACCATAAATGCTGACCTTTAAGGGGCACTTCACCCTTGGGGGACACTAGGTGGTGTGTATCATGTCTGTGAGATTTCTATGGCCGTCCAGGTGGAGCGAGGTTTGTCTCTTTGTGCACCGAAAAGCATATATTATTTTGTCATTGTGTGTATTGAAGGGCAAATGAAATTTGAAAAATGACTTGTCGTTATGATTTGAAGGATTCATTACACATCTTACATTGTGAAATTCAACCATGCATGTTAGAACCGAAGACGGCAACTCGACAAGGGATTTGAAAGAGATTGGTGGCTGGATATTTATTATTTATTATGATTATTTTTTCCTGCCTGGTGAATTTTGGATGTTGGGGAGTTAGAAATTTTGAAGTAGAAATACAAACACAGGAAATAGATTTTAATTAAAGAAAAATTTGCTAATTCTAAGTGGTGTTGAGGACACAAATGTTTCATTGCTAAAATGTATGTATAGTACATGGAGAAATGCCCATGAGTCCTAACACTGAACCCAAAACAAACCTAAATCTTAATTCTAAACACAGAATACTAAGCAAAATTCATTAGCCTACAATAGCTTGTAGAAAAGTCAGGGTTAAAAAAAAAAAAAATGAAAAAAAAGAAAACATCAGGCATTTTCACTACGCATCGCATTTTATATTATGTTGGGACGTTATGAAAAGGTAGGAAAACAAGTGCACACACCAATGCAGTGACACACACAAACCAAAATGAGCAGCGCCAAGATGAAGAGACTACAGAAACCATTATGGCCTGCAGCAACAGTGGAGCTCTCTCTCCTCTTGGCCCAGCTTGCCAACTCCTAAGTAGTGTCAAGAAGCTCCTAGGCACAACTAGGCGGCATGGGAATGAATAGAGCACTGGCAAGAGCCATAGTCTGCATCCTAATTGGCACCATATCCCGTATTTAATGCACTAATTTAATCCAAAGTCCAAAGAGCTCTGGTCAAACAAAGTGAACTACCTCGGAAAAAGGGTGTGATTTGGGTCACAATCAAAAGAAGGCCTAAAAAAGCAGGGAACAGCTGCTATGGTCACTACGTTATCTGGCTGGAGATATAGCTATATACTTCTGTCTGGGAAAACAATACTGGCTGGCAGTTGTAATCGTTCATTATCAAAACATTGGAAGGAGCAGAGTCTGTAAATCTCTCCTAACCTAACCCTACTAGAGAAGTTGAGGATTTGTGTATAAGACAAATAGATTCGATTAGATTCAACTTTATTGTCATTGAACAGTACGGGTACAGAACAACGAAATGCCGTTAGCATCCAACCAGAAGTGCAAAAAAGAGCAGTGCAAAAACGTTGTGCAGAAATGTTGTGAAGGGCAGTGTGTCAATATACAGGTGCTCGAGTGTATGGGCCTATAAATGAAGCACAGTGTGCAAATGGAATGGTTACGTAATGTGCAATAAGCATGAGCAGTGTATAGATGTGCAAATGGCATGAATTAAGTAATGTGCAATAAGCATGTGCAGTGTATAGATGTGCAAATGGCATGGTTAGGTAATGTGCGGTCGTGCAATGTACAAAGTGCAGATGTGCAGTTGGCAGGTCAAATGGAATGCATTAGTGCAAGAACATACATGGCTAAAATGAAAGGCATTACTTGACTAGACATGGCCATAATGTACAATCAACATAGATTACAAAAGCCAACACACGGCAAACAGTTAGGACAGTTTCTGTTTCTAGGGACTGTATAAAAGGTTATCCAAAAATATCAACACAACCAACTAGAAAACATAAAGATTAAATGTGAAGTAATGGAAAGCTGAAAGGCAGCAGAGAACTGTCAGTAGTGAAAGGGAACCGAGTTTCCTCCTATAGTTAAATAAGATGAAGAACTGGTTTCTGTTTTGGTAACAATTCACAAATATTGTCGCTGTGATTACATATTGTTGAACTACACAGATCAGATTTATAAATTAGATTTATATTTTGGGTCTCCATTATCTGAGGGAAATGTTGACTCCAGACCTCATAACCATAAAGGGCAATGAGTTACTAAACTGACTGGAGTATTTTATGCTTTTATTGATGACATGGAATGCCATCTGATTCTCACCCCACTCTGTCTCTGTATCTTACTCTGTAAATACTGTAGCTTTCTTCCTCTCACTCACTCAACTTTCTCATTATGCTGTTGGATCAGACTCTCTATTCCCTATAAGTCTAATTAGCTAGACTTGTCTGTAACCTCTGTCCCCCGCTTGGCTTTCATATCTATTTGTCCAGTCCACTTGATCTGTGGTTCGATAGGCTGCAGTTCGAGTGGAATGAAATGTACCACACAGTAAGGAGAGAACATCGGCTTGCCAAAAGAAAATAAAGACTGAAAACGACACAGAGAGCATAAAGGCAAAGTACAGCAGATGCTCTGAACGGCAGCAGAGTGCAGAACACTTGGCATGGCATTACTGGAATCAGATGGTCCGTAGCCAAGAGAGAAACTCAGCTCCAGCCTGTGAACTCCATCCCAATTATACTACTGCAGCGTGATAGCACATTGTCAAGGACAAAGTAAATGCTTATCTGTCAATGACAAGAGTCTATGATTTCTAACAGATTAGGAACATGTGTCTTGGGAGACCTAAAACGGCCAACCAATCTTCAAAATAGGAAGATGTTTAAGTATTGATCCTACTAAGGTTCAAACATTTCACAAGGAGTTTTGTTTCTGTGTTTCTGAAGGAGTAGCTCTGTAAAGAAAGATCCCAGTAATGTGTCTCTCCTCACCCCCTCCATCAATCACCCAGGGGGCTGTAAAGCTTAAAACGGGCTTGTGATTTCATTACTAAATCGGTTTCACCGGTCAACTGGACAGAACAGTAAAAACAACAACAACTGCGAACGCTCTGTCTACAACAAGTAAGAGAAGGGACCAAAATGACATACAGTTTCCGACTGGGCTTCAGTCTTTAATAGTGTCAAAAAAGAGGAGCAAAGGAGCAGAAGTAATTTCAATCCTGTTTTGGTGTGTGTGTGTGTCCACCCAGACTAATGGAGACACGTGTTCTCTGGACAATATGACAGTTGATAATAATACCACCCAAAAAGAGGGGAACAAATCCTTCCAACGTGCTAAAACAGAATGGCCTGTTTTAGCACGTAACATCCCAGAAAGTTTCCACGGCATCCACGCTCACCACGACCCTACTGTTGTAGACAGAGCGTTCACAGCTACATGCGCCGAACAAGGAACTCTGACTGTCACTATAAAAACATATTCTGTGGTTTGTGGAACTGAATCCTCTGTTCCACTGTTCTTCACTCAACAGTTTCTTTGTAAGACTTGTAAGTCCCAGTAATAAGTATGGTTGTGTCGTGCCAAGCCAGCACGTCTCTAGAATCCAAGATATCGGTCAAACAGAGCTAGTGTAGCTAAACAGAGGGTTTATTTTTAGATAGCAAAGAGTTGTCGAAGATCTGAAAAGGAAACCAACCTCCAGCCCTGTAAACCAACTGTCTGAACATTCATATTTTACAATGCTGCTATCACAGAGGTACAAGCACATCTTCTCCTATGAGTCACATCTAAATACACTCAATCATATAAGGAATTCATGAGAAGCATAAGTAAGGAATACATAGCCTACAAAAGCAATAAAACCTGTATGCAGTGAGCAGTCTGCACAAGGATTTAACATGTAGTAAAGAGCCTTGTCATCGTTTATTCCTGGCAGTCCTCTCCTCTCCTCCCTCCTTGTCTCCTTTCTGTGTTTAAAGGTATTAGCAGATAAACGTAATGCACTACATTTGACCAGGGTCAATGGATTTAACAGAGTGCACTAGGGTACAGTTCCATTTGGGACGTTCAGATCTGATAGACACAGCTGCCGTGTATGGTCGTTTTGAAGAAGTAGGTGTTCTCCCAAAGGCACACTATCAAAGACTAGCCTCCCAGTCATTGATCAGCATGGCCTCCCAAATTCTCAGTCATATCAGTTCTGACAGTCTAGTTCTACAAGTTCTGCTGAAGTAAAAGGGTTAAGAACTAAAGACCTGCAGACAAAATTGCGAGGGAAGGATGTCCGGGGGGATGTCAGAAGGTTGTGTCAAGTCCCAAGGAGAACCTTTGAAGAAGCTTTGAAGAATACGCAAACCCCAGTGCAGTTCAAGGAGAAATGGATGTATAACATGAAGCTAAAAGTAATAATTTATATACATACATAATACAGACATATCAAATAAAAAGGTTAGTTAGACACAACTAATAATGTGATTCAGGGCCGATGCATTTCAACACTTGGAACATGTTGTTAAGAGGACAACTTGTTGGTTTATACCATGCTAAGCGATGAGAAAACTCTTATTCTACGTGGATTAATACATGTTCACATTCACATCTCATACCACTGTCGATAAATATCTTGAGTGCTGCATTAAATTAAAATATTCAAAATAATACTGTTATTTGCATTTCGCCGTAGGCAGAGAGCTTGTCCATGGTTATCCTCCTACAGTTTAGAGTGATTATAAATATATATATACATACATACACACAGGCAATAAAAAAGACTCTTGAACACCTGATTATAGGCCACTGGTATCAAAGTCTAGTTTCAATAAGGGACTCTTTTTGGATGAATTAATATTAATCAGGAAAATCTGTATCAGTATGTTTACAGTCAGAATCCAGGAATTCAGACCCTAGTCACTGTTTTCTTGGTCAGGTATTAACACCACTGAGTAAACAGGAATTTTGGATCTAGCCAACAATGTGTGTGTATAGGTCTTTGTGTGTGTGTTCTGAGGAATTGCTAGTGTGTGCACGTCCACTTCACAGAATTGTTTTCACTGGGGAAACTAACAATGTGGGTTACATAAGCCCAGTTATTGGGTTGGCCTTCTCCATGGGACTTCCTCTTCACCATAAAGCCTGTATTGTATGAGGATAATAACTCCTAACTCAATAACCACTTCCCTGAACCCCTTCAGTATCTTCAAGGATACGTGGAAATGGACCATCTTTCTGCTGTTTAATAAACACTTCAAGTCCTTTATAAATGTATCCCTTATATAATCGGCCATCAATCAAGAACACAAATTGCAACTACTTCCTTTATTAATGATAAATAAATAGTTTAACGATCTGCGAACCAAAGTCCAAACTAGACAGACTGTTACAGGTACCCACCACGCACAAACGCAAATGTTATGATTATTTCTTCCATATTTTCCAAAAGCATTGGCAACATAAACAAATGTTTCTCTCGCGTACAAAATGTTTTTAAATTTGTTTTTAATTGAGCGAGAATATAGGCTGGCTGGTATTCTCTCATGGTTCTTCTGACACAGGCTTGTTTCAGAATCCTCTGACACCATCAGTTCAGCCTTGTCCCAGGATCCTCCGATACAATCAGGTCAGCCTCGTTCCAGGATCCTCTGATACCTTTAGGTCAGCCTCGTCCCAGGATCCTCTGATACCATCAGACAGGCCTTGTCCCAGGATCCTCCAATACAATCAGGTCAGCCTCGTTCCAGGATCCTCTGATACCTTTAGGTCAGCCTCGTCCCAGGATCCTCTGATACAATCAGGTGAGTCTCGTTCCAGTATCCTCTGATACCTTTAGGTCAGCCTCGTTCCAGTATCCTCTGATACCTTTAGGTCAGCCTCCTCCCAGGATCCTCTGATACCATCAGACAGGCCTCGTCCCAGGATCCTCTGATACCATCAGACAGGCCTCGTCCCAGGATCCTCTGATACCATCAGGTCAGCCTCGTCCCAGGATCCTCTGATACCATCAGACAGGCCTCGTCCCAGGATCCTCTGATACCATCAGACAGGCCTCGTCCCAGGATCCTCTGATACCATCAGACAGGCCTCGTCCCAGGATCCTCTGATACCATCAGGTCAGCCTCGTTCCAGGCCTAGCCAACAGACTACATGACTGTTACCGAGAAGATGGAAAGAGGACATGTTTGCAACACAATACATCTATTAGAACGCACAAGCATCTGTCGATGCTTTCTGCTTTTTGTTAAGCTGTTGGTGTATGGTGTTTAGCCTGCTGTAAATGAAGGACATTCAATAATGGCATCTGTGGCTCTTTGTACATACCACTGTATACAAGAAAGATAATGTGCTCATTTAGCTAACACACTAATGTTGTCAACATCATTTCTCCCTGAGCTCTTCTTCACTAATTCTCTTTAGCATCTAAGCATTTCCTGTCGCTTTAATTCATCTCTCTCTCCACCTCTTTTCCTCTCTCTCCATCTCTCTCTCTTTTCCCTCTCTCTTCCTCACTCTCCCTCTCTCTCTCTTTCTTTTCCCTCTCTCTCTCTCTTTTCCTCTCTCCCTCCCTCTCTTTTCATCTCTCTCTCTCTTTCCCTCTCTCTACCTCACTCTCCCTCTCTCTCTCTTTTCCCTCTCTCTTCTTCACTCTCCCTCTCTCCATCACTCTTCAGCCTTTCTCTCTTTTTCTCTTTCTCCCTCTCCGTTTCTCCCTTTCTACACCCCTCTCACTTTCTCTCCCTCTCTGTCCTATAAACTCTGGCTTCTCACTCCCTGGTCCCCCTTTATTTCCCTCTCTCATGCAGCCTCTAAGAGTCCAGTAAATGAGCCCCTGTATGCGTGGTGTATGTTGTGGGTGTGGGAAACTATACTGGCTCAGATAAATAACTATATGTTGGCGCCACTCAAACAAGATCTGAAGGGGTTCAGTCACTTTTATATCACCCTGTCTTCCTCTCAGCCCACCTCCAGGGGGCAATTTCTCTTTAACCTCCTCCTTCGTTCATTCTTCATCTCTCTTCTGGCCTCTCTCTGACCTTGCTATAATAGTGTGTGTGTCCGTATGTCTGTATGCATGTGCTTTGGGGATCTTCACACAGAGGTGGACAACAGGCGGCCTACAGGCCAAAACCTTTTTGTTGTACCACCCTTTATGATGAATGATAATGGGTCAGGCCCATTGATTAGGACTTATCACCTATGACCACATGTATCCACCTGCCTTGCCACTACTCTCTCTGGTGTAAAACTAAATTGTCAGACGATTCATTACCAATTTCTTCACAAGACAAGAATTAAAAGCAGGTTAGGCGTTGACGGAAAGAACGTGCCAACAAATTATTGACGACAATGCATCTGATGGATTCAAAGTAAATGATACCATAACATTAATAACAAGGCTATGTTATAAAATCATGGTACAACTTTTCTTTTCTAAAACTTGAATACATTTTGCACTGCGACGTTTCCTTTACAAGGACCAAGTGTAGTCTTCACCAAAGCCAACCACTAACTCCTCAGTTCATTTGTATGTACCACATGGGGCAGGGCCGGGGTCCTGGGATCCGGTATGCATTAGATCATTTATGCATATGGACTTGTAAAGATGTAAAGGCGTTATATTAGTGTCAAAATATCTACAACACACACATTTTCTGGTTTTGGCCTATCGAATAGGATAAAAAAGAAAAGGATGAATGATTTGAATGGGGTCAGTCCTACATATTCTACACAACGGAGACCACAAAATCCCATTCAAAGGCAATACACGAAGGAGAAAGGTCAACGTTAGAAGCCTATTCACCTGATTATGATAATAAAATAAAGTTGTTGTTGTAGCCCAAAGGTAAAACCTTGTTTCTTTTTTCATTTCCAAATGCCTGTAGGCCTTTATCAAATCAAGTTTAGCTCTGTGTGTCTGGGGACCGCAGAGGGCCGCACAGGAACACAGCTCTTTCATAATCTTTCTCTCACTTTTGACAGGTTAATATTTACAGTCCTGATAATTTAGCGATTTAATGACACGATAGCATTACATAATATTTATTGTACGTTCTTACTTCTCCAACCCATTTTTTTGCCTCTCGGTTCCAGATGTTTCTGTGAAAAACAAGCTGAACGGAGGATTTTGCTTATCATTTTAAATCCCAAGGAACACTAGAGGCTACAAAAGCTATAAAACATTTCTTTGTAGAATTTTATATTTGGCCTAATAGCCTTTTAGGGGAGAGAAGCAAGCTAGCGCTTGTTAATTGCTGATTGTAAAAATAAGCTCACAGCACAGGCCAAATTAACTGTCAGGGAAAGATGAGGACAGAAAGTTTATGTGGTGATCATTTTGGCCAATGATGATAACATTGTTGCACTGGTGCTTTTCAAATGATTGCATTGGTCAGACAGGGAACAACAATTACCAGTCAAAAAGAAGGCCCCTGACAATTGAAACCATCATAAAATGTGTTACAGACTACATGCAGTGCTCTCAACAGTGATTAGACACCTTGGTAAATAAGGGACAAAATACGGGGAAAAAAATTCAAACTTTACAATATAACACATTCTTCATCAAGAAATATATATAAATATTTCCCCAAACAAGTCCCAATTATTGGCACCCTTAGAGTGTCATAGCCAAATCCAATAGATGTATTCTCCCCAATTGACGTATACATGTGTGTGTGTGTATAATTTAATCTTGGCATCATCAACTCTCCAAAACCACAAATAAATGCCTCTCGATGTCATGTTCTGGCTGGGGCCCCAAGCCTTCTCTGTGCCTTGGGCTCACCCCCTGTCAGGACAGGACACTTAGAGAGGCCTCTGGCCTTCTCTATGCCGCTGTGGGCTCCCCAGTCAGAGCAGCTGTGTTCAGTTGCCTCTGATTGGGGAGCCTACTTAGGCTGTGTTAGCACCACACTAGGTGTGGTTCATGGTTTGTCTTTTGTTTAGTCCAATGAACAGTGGATACGCTACACGTTTCTTTGTAAATCGTTTGTATGTTTTTGCTATATCATTTAACACCTTTCGTTTACGTAATTACGTTTACTGTTCGTGTTAGTTCGTCTTGTGTTGCTGGATTAAATCACCTTTTCTTTACAAAATGTCTGCATTTGGTTCCACTCCACACCGCAACCGTGATACTCGATGACATCTACCTTTACTCCCATCAATATATAAATGTCTCTTCCTGTGGTTTGCTAAAAATCATTGAAACTTTGATTGGAAAATGATTCTATAGTCTGATGAATCTGGGGAGTGATCGTGTTAGATTAACAGGAGAACAAACAAACGGTAGCAAGCATAGGGAAAGAGTAAAGATGGGTTGGGTTTTGGAGGTCTACTGTTCACTTCCCTTTAAACAAAGAATTCAATGATCCAAAATGCTAACATAAAGGTCTGCACAAGAACGTTTTGGGGATATGCATCATTAAGAGCAAATATTTCTGCAATGCAGCAAACATGCAAGCAAACAGCATACCTCAGAATTGAGCTGGCTGTGTAAACGCACCCTCGGTAATTGAATCACAGGCCTGGACCGTGGGCTGGAAGATCATAAAACGGTGACTGACAGGGAAGCTGCCGTTTGTCCTTTCATTAATGCTGACTTACTCACTCTCTATCTCAATCTTCCTCTCTCTTCCTCTCTCTATCTCTCTCTCTCTCTCTCTCTCTCACTGCAGACTCATAATGTCTTTTTGACTCACATTGACTCTGAAACCCATCTCATTTTGTGCTCCCAATCCACTTTTTATTGCATCTTGTCTCAGTAAAAAAAAGTGTCCCAACTGCTGTGTTGATGGCACTAGCAGAGAATATGCATTGGCAGATTTCAATTCACTTTGGAAATGTAATGGATGAATATTAGAAAATATTGTGGCACAAACATCATCTCCTTATTTTGTTTTATAATGTCATTTCTGGAAGGGTCTCACATATGCCACCCAAACCTCACTTCCAGAAGTGTATTCTACTATCACACTCTTGTCATCTTATTATCTTATTCGCTATCCCCATATCTCCAAGTGTATACAGGAGCTAAGCTGAGCTAAGGGACTGGCAGTCCATTCACGTCAAACATTTAGCACACAAGTTTGTTCCTTGTTCAAAGACTTCTGTTTGGTATGCATGGTCCCACAACAGAAAGAGAGAGACAATGTTAGCGTATGTCAGTTCCTGTGCCCTCTGTAGTCTGGCCAACCGTAGCAACCCTACCAAAGATGGCCATAGGCCAGAAATCATGGTGTTTTAGTCTGTGGCCAAACCTCTAACCCTGTAACGCGATCAAAGAGGAGGCCATCGGCCAGAAATCATGGTGTTTTGTAGTGCATTTCGGTCAGTCACAGACGTCAGTTATTCTTTAAAAGTGTTAAGGGCATGGTTTTGTTCCAACTTTTTGTATATACTTTTTTTCTAGCTTGGCAAATAGTTTTTGGGTTTTTCTCATGATTTGGTTGGGTCTAACTGAACTGTATTCTGAGGACGCTTTTGCATGCTGTGCACTGTGTACAGAGTGTCAGTTAGTTGTTTGTCCCACGTTATGACAACTTATGCTTGGTATGTGTAGCTAAAACACAACCACGAAGGTTTTGGAGTCTTTCTAACCAGATAGAAGGCCTTTCTTACTATGCCTTACAGTTAAAATGCCCAGGTCCTTCTTAAGTATACCTGTGCTGTTCCTGTTCAGGTCAAGGTAGGTGTAAACATCTCTCTCTCTCTCGCTCTTTCTCTCCCAGTCTTTCTCTCTCCACCAGCTTTAAAGGTCAGCCCGCAAAGAACAGTTTATTCTCCCCTCCCCCTCCTCCCCACAGTGTATTTTTCACACCATCTGTATGTTGATCCGAAGCCTACTGATATCAGCCCTAAAGCCTTTGATATTCCCCTTTCCACCCTGGGCTCCTGTCCAGCCAGGGGCCGGCCAACAGGTCAGCCCTGCACAACCAGTACATTAGCTAAATCGGTTGACGCAGAGGTCATTCCCATTCAACAGATCTGCTAACATCATTAGAAGAGAAGCTGACACAGATTCACCAAAATACTTTTCCTGAGTTCTAAATGCCACACTGTCCTGTTTAGGGATCTGTTTAAAAGTAGTGGTTATTTAAAATGGAAAAAGATGCCATTTGGGAGCCCTATTCAATCAGCCAGTAGACCGTGTTGTCCTACACTGTCTACACACCCCTCGCAAGGCAAATCGTTTGTGAGGGATTGATCTTTCAGATCTCTGTAAACCGATGAAATCAGCTCAGCATCATCAGAGACACGTCTATCTTCTCACCACTGCATTTCCACTGGTATCCATTCGAATCACTGTGAGAAGAGCTCCATCCACGGAATATGCACGAGTGGCATATTCACAAACACACACACGCACACACACACACTACATAAAGTGCACAAACCTTGGGAGCATTTCGTCCAACTCAGCAACTCAGTGGCTTTTAGTGGTGATGGTTTTGATTAAAGTGCACTGAGGGTCGACGGATGTTATAGCTATGTCTTTAATTAAGGGATTGATTGTCTTAACTAGGTCCTCAAGGACATTCAAGTGGAACAATGATGATAATAGGCTTAAAAGAAAAGAGACTTGTTCAGTGGTCAGCATCTGGGGTTTAAAGCGTACAATTCAAGACGTAATCTGGTTTAGCATACTGTGTGTGTTCATGGTCAGTTAGGCAGGAGGGAACTGTCCATGGTCAAACAGCCTGCATATTACACATCAAAGTTTTGATGTGTGGTATTGGAACAGATGGGGGGGGGGGGGGGGTGTGCGAGTGCATGTGCGCTTATGCATGTGTTTGTGACTGCTTGGGTAAAGTTTTGTGTGAGTGTGTGTGACGGATAATCCTGTGTCCAGCCTCAGATCTGTGTTCAGGTGTGTGTCTTCTGTCAGGACTAACAGGACAGGGCACAAGCCTTACAATCTGAGAAAGGTCCTATCAACTCAGATGTTGTGAGAGATCTGCATGGATATAATGGATGACTAGAATGTTCCTTGGGCACCATAACAAGGGATTAAAGATTGTTTACCTTTAGAGGTCCGCCCACAGGAGGTCAGCAACAGGGAAGACCCCGGAAAAAAAGAGAGAAGGAGAAATGAGTGCCGATAATAATAAACCCTTGTGCGTATTTTAAGCAGAGGTTTAATATTTAGAAGAAAGGAGATCATGAGAGTTTTAGAAGGAATCAGGCTCAAGACAAAATAGATTTTCATACTGTAACTTATTTTAATTCTGTATATACTGATTCATTTAAACTGTTACTAACAGAGGAGATAACAGAACTACTACTAAAGCAAATACACACACACACACATTTGTTTTATATCCTTTATGCACCGGCAACCCAGTAATATCCAATACCCTTTCCAAAACCTCATCATTATGCCCAAACCAAAAAGTAAACCCAACTCTATGGCGAATGTGGAGACCTAAAGACTCTATAACCTCTGTGGGAACGCGTGTCCAACCAGGGGCATGTTAAGGCTCGAGTTAAAATGCATTGACCTTTTAAAGCCAAATATCACACCAATATCCTGTAAGAAATTCAATTAAGGCACAAGACTCAGTCTTTCTACTCTTGTCGGGACCTGAGACCAAACCTTGACCCAGTTATCCATGTTCTTTATTCCTTATCCGTAACCAGAAACCTAAAACGAACCTTAATCAAACATTCCAAAGCTTTTGTTCTGGTGGAGTAACAGCCAAAATAACTTTTGTTCCGGGTTGCACCGTGGGACATTGGGTACACAGAAGTGGTCACACACGTAAACACAGAAAGATGCGCATACACACACACACAGACAGACAAACCGATTAGCATGTCACAGACCCCCCCCACCCAACTGAGGACGTGCCCAGCAGCTTAGATGTCTGGTCTGGGTTAGAGATGAGATGCCTAGTCCCAGTCCGGTACTCCGTCTTTCAACAGGGCAAGGATGCTGAAGGCAGGAGGGGTTAACACAGGGTTAAAAGTGTCAATGGCAGCCAGTCAATAGCTGGAGACACACGACTGAATCCCTCCCGGGGGGTCCGGCTAGCCTGCCTACATCTCCGTGTCCTTGTGAGGTGGCTGTGCAGCACAGCAGTCTCCTGTGGCTCGGTGGCCAGGCACCGTGCCGGTCTCCATCCAGGAAAAACACACACACAGACAGATCTCTGGTCAGGCCCCTGCCAGCCTCGAGCCACAGGACCACATCAACAGCCGGCCAGGAAAAAGCTGTGAACATCTGGAGCGGAAGTCACAGTAAAGTCACACAACAACTCAGCCGGGGCCAGAGGGTACCAAACAGGACCCTTTTGCCGACGTGGCGCATTACTTCGACGAGGGCACGTAGGGTGTATAGGGCCATGGTCAAAGGGTCCCATTCAGGCCACAGTCCAGGACAACAAACTCCACCAGAGTAGAGGCAATGACACGCATGACTTTGAGAGAGTGGTGCCCGCGGACTGGGGTGGTGCCCGTGGCCTGGGGTGGTGCCTTTGGCCTGGGGTGGTGCCCGTGGCCTGGGGTGGTGCCCGTGGACTG
>JACXGK010007071.1:0-26536 GCA_016801125.1 Novumbra hubbsi | reverse complement strand
CATAAAAACTAGACCCAGGCTACAATGCTCATACGCATAAAAACTAGACCCAGGCTACAATGCTCATACGCATAAAAACTAGACCCAGGCTACAATGCTCATACGCATAAAAACTAGACCCAGGCTACAATGCTCGTACTCATAAAAACAAAGAGAATAGAAATTAGACCATCTCATCAAAGCTGCTTACATCACATTCGTCACAAAAGTATGTTCAAAAAGCTTCTGGAATGTATTCTGACCTCAGTACAAAGTAATAAATCAGGTTTTCAAATTCGTTGTTCAGAGATTTGTTTGTAGCAGCATTTCGGGTTGAGTTTTTTGCATTACAATCGTGACTTAAGCAACTCCCATGTTTTTCATTTGACCACCTGTTTTTAGCAACTTCTTACAAACAGAGCGTAGGTCGACCCAGGTCAGTATGAGGTATAGACATCATTGTATTTTGAGCATCTACTGGGTCAGGGTGAGCGTAAGTGGTTGTCTGTCCTAGAGGTCAGAAACATTCTCTTGCCTTTCTCTCTGTCTCACACACACACGCAGACACTCACACACAGACACCAACACCCAAACACCATGCACACAGCCCTGTGTGAGTTAGGTTGCAGACGACTCGATGTCATTATTTGTCCGAATGGATATGCACTCAGCATCGTGAGTGACCTGAAAATTCATAATGAAGACAATTATTTGATTATTTTCGGCAAGAAAAGGCCTCACATAAATCCGTTCTAGCAAATCCTGACAAAAAAAAAACTCAGCTGGCGATGCCCTTTGCACTGAAATGTCCCTGAAACAGAAACACGCTGTACCAAAATTGTTTCCCATAGTGCTCGAGTCATAAGTAATGCACTCGCGAGATTAACACGCCATTTGGGATTAGAATATGTTTTTGTAATGTGTGCTTGCCATGACCTTGGTTTGGGTGCCTTGGCCTAATACTATTCAGAGGAACAGTATTCTGCGATGATGGAGGTAAAACATGTCAAATTATCTTCAACTCGATGTAGTTCAATCAAAGTTAATGACCAACGTAAATGAAGGCTCCCACTCCCTCAGGGACACCCCAAGGTCAAGGGTCACCCATAAGTGGGACTCACCCAGCACTGTGCAGAAGTTATAATGACCTGAAAGGTCCCTGAAAAGTCATTGTTTTGAATCAGCGGAAACTGTCAATATGCCTTTGAGCGAGGCAACTCTGTATGTCACCCTGTATAGAAGCCTCTAGTATAATGAAAGTGTAAAATAGTAACACATTCATTGAAATATGTGTTTTGAATAAAACACAAATGGTCAATATTTCTCCATATTGTCCCCAATGAAAGAAACGATCCAGAAAGGAACATCCTTCATCAACATGTGATCAAATGCAACTTTTTTTATTTGTGGTCAAGTGAGTTGACACCTGCAGAAAGCAATCAAGCCATCAGTGTTCCCCTCTTCTTCTGAACCTTGGTGAATTTAGGTTCCCAACACTTTACAGTAATGAATGTTTTCTGCAAGGATACTATGACTAGAATTATTAGTACATTTTAAGGACACACCTAGAATGTTTACACCCAATTACAACTGACATACAATTGGCAAATTACCAAAGTACGAAATTTTTTATTTAAATTGTACCTTGGTCTAAAACTATTTACACACTATATGGGCACATGTATTGGGACACTTACAAATTACATCAACCGGAGCTTGTATGACATCCCCTTCAAAATCAATAGAAATCAGTATTGAGTTGGTCCCCTCCTTGTAGCTATAATTACATCTACTCTTCAGGGAAGGCTTTCTACAAGATTTTAGAGTGTGTCTGTTGGAATTTTTGGAGAGGTCAGACACTGATGTTGGATGAGAGGGCCTGGCTCACAATCTCTGTTCTCGTTCATTCCAAAGGTGTTTGATAGGGATGAGGGCAGTGCTCTGTGCAGGCCAGTCAAGTTCTTACAAACCAAACTCATCCAACCATGCCTTTATGGACCTTGCTTGGTGTATTTGGGTACAGTCATGATGGAACAGAAAAGGGCTGTCCCCAAACTGTTCCCACAGAGTTGTAAAAATATAATTTTGCATTAACATATCTCTTCAGTAGAACTAAGGGGCCTATCCCCCCCCCCTGAAAAACAACCCCATAGCATTATTCCTCCTCCACCAATGTTTACATTTGGCACAATGCAGTCAGGCAGGAAACGTGACTGCATGAACTAATGCTTAAAAAGTGTGGCCCAATACTTGTGTCTATATGGTGTATATACCGCTCAGGAAAAAAAATATGAAACCACTGCAATTTTCTCTTCCCTTTTATTTCCAAAAATGTTTAAAAGGAAAGTTTTGAGTAAGTAACAAAAGGGTTAAATTTAAGAGACGACTGCTGTATAGTTGAGTATGTTACAAACAGTTGGGTTACTAGGCAACAGGTCAGTAACATGAATTGGTATAAAAAGAGCTAATTTAAGATGTACTGAGGTGAGGTGGAAAAAATGTCCTGTGGTCTGACAAATCAAAAATGTGAAATTATTTTGGGGAATTATGGACCCTGTGTCCTCTCGGCTAAAGAAGAAAGGGACGATCCGTTTTATGTATGAGGGTGCATTAGTGCGCATAGAATGGGTGATTTGCACATCTGTGAAGGCACCATGAATGCCGAACGTTATTTACAGATTTTGGAGCAACACGTGCAGCCATCCTGACAACATCTTTTTCTGGGAATGCCTTGATTATTTTAGCAAGACAACGCCAAACCACATTCTGCACGTATTATAACCGTATGGCTCCGTAGTTAAAAAGTCTGGCTGCTCTACTGGCCTGTCTGCTGTCTAGACCTGTCACTCATTCAAAACTTTTGGTGCGTTATGAAACGAAAAATATGACAAAGGAGACCCAAACTGTTGAGAAGCTGCAATCTTATATCAAGCAAGAATGGGAAAACATTTCACTGTCAAAACTACAGCAATTGGTCTCCTCAGTTCCCAAACCCCACAGAGTATTGTTAAAAGAAGAGAAGATGCAACACAGTAATGAACATGCCCCGTGCACAGGGGGGCTAAGGTTTCCCATGCAACTGCCCGTATGCCCTCCTTGACTCAAGCTGACCCTCCGAGGGTGAAAAGTCTGGTGGTTTGCCTTTTTTTCAGGTCAGAGCTGCCCCTGTCCCAACATTTTGCAGTTTAAACTTTTTATATGTTGTCTTTGTACACATTTTAATTAAATTTAGGGATAAATGATTTGCACATAATTGCATTCAGTTTTCAATTTCATTGTATGGAGCACAACTCTTTTGGAAACAGGGTTACATATATGCTGCATATATTACTCTGTGTATATATATATATAAATATATATACATATATATTACCCTACGTATATACAACCCTATATAAATATTACCCTATCAATCATTTTAGATTAAATACAGGGACACTTCATATTGTGCACCAACCAGAGCATCAGGGAGGAGGGACCTGAATCAGGCAACAGACTGGGGCCAATAATAAGCAACTCATTCTAAAACACATTGCAATATTGACATTTCATTGATCTCAAATGACATTAGACGCCCCTGGTGTTGATTTAAACAACTCTCCCCCTGACTGAACCGTAAAAAGCATCAAACTAACCCAATCTCCTCCGGGTCCCAGGGCTCGGTTCAATCTGTTTTACTGAAGCATTACGGATTGCAACATTGAAAATCTATTTCAGGTTTAGCTTACTGAATGCAGTCTGTGCTAATGCAGTAACATCGGCTGGAAATTATATCACTCTGCAATGCTGAAACTTCCACCATAAAGGTTGTATTTAGTCCACAGTTGTGAAAATGTCAAGCTTTCCCTGTGGAACTAGAGTAGCAAAATAGTATTTATATTGTCTAGGGTATTGCCAGGTTTGTTGTTCATTTTGACAGTTTCATATATACCTTTTATATATGATTTACAGTATATAGACAAAACAACCAAATCGCCTGGTGCTGTTAATGGGAAAGAGGAGATCTACGTAAATCCTAAGAGCGTAGGGGGAATAGAAACAGCTTTTTACATTCAACACCAGTTTTTGGGAAATTGGTGTGGCCTCCTCATTCTACACCTCCCTTCCACCCTCTCTCCCTCCCTCTCTCCCTCCCTCCCTCCCTCTTGCCTTTCTTATCCCTCCTCTCATCCCATTTTATTTCTGGTTTGTCTTTCTACATCAGTCCTCTCTACTCTCCCTGTTTTTACCCTCTCTACCTCCCTCTATTCTCACTCTTTTCACCCTCTCTATTTACCTCTGTTCTCTCTCTTTTTACCATATATATGTCCCTCTATTCTTTCAATTTTTACCTCCCCCTATTCTCTCTCATTCCCTCCTCTCACTTCCTATCTATCTCCAACGTGCCCTCACTCCTTTATGCACCTCCCTCCATTTGCCCTCTCACTATTCGCCCTCTCACTTTCAACCTTCCACTACATTCTCCCCCTCTCCCCCCCCGTTGTTCCTCTCTCCCTACAAGGCAGTAATGAGGATTGGATGAGGAACTGCTCCAGGCCCCCCATACCACCGCCACGCGATTTAAGATGGCAAATAGTTATTTGAAGCACTGGAGGGAAAGTCAAACAGAAATGCGGAGGTTAAGTACTTTACGCAAACATGCGCCAAAGGCCGCCCAGGCAATCTGAAAGTGCTGCTTCCTCCCTTCCCCATTTTTCTCCTTCTGTATCGGCATGTTCGTCTTCGTTTCTCTGAGAAGTCTTTTCTGTTCACTTAAACACAGTTCAGAGCAATTCAGAACGTGGCTTTTGGAATGATTATCAATACGCCCACATGTGGGAAACTATGCCCACCAATGCAGCCAAATAGGAAAAGCAAATGAATGCTGTGGACATAATGCTCTTGTATACGGTTCCTGTTGTCAAAAGGTTGCATCAATCAACTGCTTGTTTACCTTCTTGTCAGTTACGTGTTTTAAAATACTTCGGCAGGTCGTTTTGGGCAGTGAGTTGGTATGTGTGCGGAGGAGTCAAAAATATGTTGGTTTGGCAGTGATTGGGTTTGTTTAGGCGTACTTGCAAACCAGTTTCAAGCATAACTGCCAGTTTTTACATATTTACATCTTTATTTAGACAGATAAGTATCAAAAGTTATCAAAAAGTATGAAGTAGAGCCAGTACATGATACCTTTGTATATAAAAGAAATACGTAATGTAATGTAAATGCATAATCAAAATCTTTATATAAACAATGGCATCACACGACCCTAGCATAGCACAACCCTAGAATACAAAACATACTGCAAGCGAATAAACGGAAAGGAACCTGAAAGAGATCCTGACTGAATCCTATGAGCTGCGTCACATTGCCGTCGGGTAAATAAACTCTTAACATTGAAATTTCGCAGACAGGCCTTGTAACCCCCTGTCACCAGCCTCAACACGGACTAAACAAAGCCACATGTTTGAATAGCAGCTAAACACACCACCTTCGTTTGGACCCAAGTCCCACATGCACAAGGTTATTCCTTCCCTCACCTTAATCAGGTAATTCAAACATAACACTTAATCAAACCCATCCGCCTATACATGATGGTGTGAAGTAGGATTGACACATGCTCAAAACAACACAGCTAGACAATGTTAACATGAGCAGGCCTGGTTCGTTGGTCATTTTGACAGTTTCATATATACTTCTTATATATGATTTACAGTATATAGGCAGAACAACCAAATTGCCTGGTGCTGGGAAAGAGGAGATCTACGTGAATCCTAAGAGCGTAAGGGGATGACATACACGTAATGGTGTAGTGTGTGTGGACAAAGCGAATGTGGTGTACAGCCACTTTGTCAGACAAGCTTTAAAAAAAACTGCTAATAAAATGTGTTGTGACAGAGCTCAAAAGGTATCTCAAAATATTACACACAATACCCCATAATGACAAAGTGCAAAACAGATTTGCAACAATTAAGACAAATAAAATATAAACATACTTGAAGCACCTTTGGCAGCCTTTACAGCCTCAAGTATGACACTACAAGCTTTGCAGACCTATTTTTGGGCAGTTTGTTCCATTCATCTTTGCAGGACCTCTTTAGCTCCATCAGGTTGGATGGGGAGCGTCGGTGCCATTTTCAGATATCTCCAGAGATGTTCAATCGGGATCAAGTCTGGTCTCTGGCTGGGCCACTCAAGGACATTCACAGGGTTGTTCTGAAGCCACTGCGGCCACCACCATGCTTCACTGTAGTGATGGTATTGGCCAGGTGATGAGCAGAGCCTGGTTTCCTCCAGAGTTAAATCGTTGTTTCTTCAGACCAGAGTCCTTCAGGTGCCTTTTGGCAAACTCCAGACGGGCTGTCATATGCCATTTACTGAGGAGTGGCTTCCATCTGGCCACTCTACCATACAGGCCTGATTGTTTGAGGGATGCAGAGATACTTGTCCTTACGGAAGGATCTTCTCTTTTCACAGAGCAACATCAGAGCTCTGTTAGAGTGACCACCGATCGCTCTGTTTGGCCGGGCAGCCAACTCTAGGAAGAGTCCTGGTGGTTCTAAACTTCTTCCATTTACGAAAGATGGAGGTCACTGTGCTCATTGGGACCTTTAAAACTGCAGGGATTTTACTGTACGCTTTCCCAGATCTGAGCCTCAATACAATCCTGTCTCGGAGGTCTACAGACATTTCCTTCAGGTCTCCTTAGACCTTCTCTCTCCAATCCTCATCTCATTCACAAAGCATCTTCTGTCCTTCTTAGTCTTTCGTTCACTTGGTCTTCACACAGGTTCTCTACCTTCTTCCATCTTTTTTACGGTACAGTTCTTTCTTCCTCCCCCCCTTACCACCCCCTTTTTAGCCATTCCTTTAATCCATTCCTCTCATTCCTTGGAGCCCTTCACCTGACCCTTGCTCTCCTGGTAAATCGTCACACTTGGCATCTGCTCAGTAAGAGGCTCTTCATCTCTGTTGAGTGAGTGCGGGGTGGGATGCATGAATTATGTATGAGTTACAATACAGCAAAGCGTAGGTCTTAATGCCAGGCTGGGGAGCCCTGTACTAATTCCGATAAAACATGCAGAGGGAAGACAGCCACAGATATCCGTGCGTGTTTTGCGCGTGTCCCAGGGGCATGATGGGAAAGAAGGGAGGCGGTATAGATTGTAGCCCAATCAGCTGAACATTCTGGGAGGCACAAACGGCAACCAAGAATCACATGTGCGTGTTGGGTTATGGTCAAAAATCTTCCCTTAACGCCACTATTCGCGTCAATGTCAACGTCTGTGGCAAGGAGCATGTGTCTTTCTGTGAGTGTTCCAGATCTCCTCCAGCATAGGGCCAAAATGCATAAGCACACATAGGCTGACACTTACAACCATGGCCACACGCACACCTGACACCTAGACTTAACTCTTGAAGATCAAGGAGCTAATTCCTCACCTGTAAAGAGATAAGCAGACAAAAGATCAGAGCCTAGATTCAATCTGTTCAACCGGCAACGACCAATGGGCAACCAAGGGCAACCAAGGGCAACCAAGGGCAACCAATGGGCAACCTTGGGCAACCAAGGGCGAGCCTGGGGGTGTGCCAACGTTGGAGGGGTCAAAATGGCGATCAACTCCTCTTGTGGTCATGTTCTCAAAGTCACACCAGTCACTCAACTCTTACTTTGTGCGAAAAGCTCCGTGGACACCAATGTAGAATCATGGCGCGTGTATCTGCCTGAGCCAGGTGGAGATATCATCACATGCTGCGTGGGATTCGTACTGCATCATAGTGCGTCCAATGGCATTAGGTTTGATGGCGGCTTGTGGGTTTGACATCTCTAATGCAATTAGACCTCTGACACAGCCATTGTTATTGTGTATAAATACACTCTCACACACTACTCTGCTGCTCTGATAGGTGTCCCTCTCTTTGAGACACGAATGCAGTGGTTGGTTGAATCCTAATGGTATTTGCTTAGCGCGTCCTGATAGCTGTGACCTGCCATGAGTCACATCACCTCCATGTTGTCTAGACAGGAAGCTCTAAATGTTATACTGCCAGGCATCGATCCTCCTCAATGCACTCAAAATGGGCATATATTTTCTTTTAAGAGACCATGTTGTTGTTTCAGTTATTGGCTTCATTTAATCAAATGAAGCTCCCAGAAAATGACTATTATCATGGTTATAATGACAGGGGCTTTAGAAGTGGTGCAGTGGGCTGGAGACAGTTGGTTCATTGTTGTGGTTTATAAATCTTCTTTACGGTTCATTCTTTTAGATTTCATTTCTCACAGCTTACCAGCTAGTGTTTGGAAGATGTTGATTTACGGAAAAATTGTCCGTTTGCTGCACCTGTAAGAACGTTTAATTGTTCTCGAACACTTAACATTACAAGACAGACAGGAAAGTGGATGTTTTGTGCATCTGATTATACGTTTTAATTGTGTACACTTTACATGTTGATGTTCCCTACATGGAAATGAAAACACACACAAACTAACACTAGGAACATCACAATAATAAGTGTTATGTTGCAAACAGAGTGCAATATGTAAACGTAGCTGAAAAACGAAAGGGTTTTACAAATCAGTTTTTGTTTCACAGTGTTTATATTGACAGCAGGAATCAGAGGGATACTGGTGAAATGGAGAAAGAGGTGAAGGTTGGAGATGTGTATTGAACACTGATCCCCAGTGACCAGTCATTAATCTGAACAAAGCGGGGAACATCGCCACCCAAACACATCTCAGCAGAAACATAACAACCGTCTAGATAGCAGAGGTAGATCTGTTCAGCTGGTTACAGCCTGGTTCACCCCTTTTATATTAATTTATTAATATATGCAAAAAGACTGCATTTGCAAAACAAAATATACCATGTAGGATGTTGATTGGGTGAAAGGCATTCTTTATCAAACCATGTCCCACCATGGTAAAACGTACAATTGCCTATTTTACAGTTCAAGTGACATTGGTACAGTTCAAGTGACAGTATATAACAACAATACACCCTCACCAAACAAGCAAACACAGCAGAGCATTGAAAATGACAATATAAACATTGCAATCCTTTGCTCTGCGGGAAGAAAATATAATAAAAACTAGGCCTTTAAATTCACGCACATTGTTCTATAAACATCAGATCCCAGTCTGTTCATCCCAGACAGTGTTCTTGATTTTTCAGACAGCAGTCCTTAAATTTCACACAATTAAGAAAATGGAGATCAAGCAATCATACACAACACAAACCATAGCTCCAGCTGTGACACATAATAGGATGCATTATTTCACACAGTCACACTTCCAGTCGGTGCATTCATACTTTTTTGTCAGTGAGATGTTACAGTTACTACCCGCACAATGCAAGTTCAGCTAGGTTAGATTAACTGTGGCGTACTACAGTGAATACAATCAATAATCAACCATTTATATGATCAACAAGATTCATAGTATGTTTGGTTGTATGAACCAAAAGGTCCAACCGGGAACTTTTTTCTACTTATTGAATCAGTATGGTACGTAACAGAATATTATATTGTGATTTGGGCATCCAGTTTGTAAAATAAATGATGAAATCGTCTAGGGTGGCCTAGGTGGGTTTAGATGTCAAGATCCCTAAAGGGTACCTCCGGGGAACATTTGCTGCTGCAGCATTGGTTAGAGCCAGACCTGCATGTTTCGGCTGCATGTTTTGTGATATTTTTATTATGTAGATATTATGTATTATGTAGATATTATTATCAAGTATTGTGTAACTACAATGTTGTTGAACCATCCTCATTTTTCAACTTTCACAGCCAATAGACCCAACTGTTCGAGAAAATTATTGTTCTAATGGTGAAATCCCTCAGCAATTCCTGTCCTCTCTGGCAACTGTTTTGACGGCTGTACAGTGCTCTTCACGATTATTGGTGTACTTGCTGAAAATAGCAAATGCTGTCTGTCAGCTTGACCTTAAACCCAGAATATCAGAGGAGCATAACCTTAGAGGCCAAATTGTTCAAAGATGTGTCTAATAACGTGTCTAATACCTGCTATTGTCACCTCTGCATTTGTTTCTTTTATGCACCCACCCTTTGCCAAAACAGCAGCGCATAGTCTTTAACATTATTTAATGAGGTGGTAGAATACATAGCAAGGGATCTGAGACCCTTAATCCATAACACAAGTCCGTGTTTGTGGACTCTCCTCTACAGCGCACCTCGGGTTCACAATGGGGTTTAGGTCAAAGGACTGGGAGGGGCCATTGCAAAAGCTTAACTCAGTGGTCAATGGGCCAATTTGGTGGGGATTTTAATTAATAAATTGTATCATTGTCTGAAGGAGGTTACCATAATGGCTGAACTTTAACCTGCTGGAGGCAGAGAGATTTGACTTTGGAGTCCCCTTTTGAGTCCACGATGCCAGGTATCCTAACTAGGATCTCTTGGCCTTTGAAAGCCAAACAGGGGAGTAGGTGTTTGTCAGTATAACCATCAGTCATTTTGTTATGTTGGATAACAGCTTTTCTTTTGTAATGCAGTATCTTGTTATCTGGTCGAGGAATGATAATGCTACTTCTTTCTTTGTTCCAAGTTCAGCTAGAGTCATCTAAATTGAAAAGCTGGACCATTTAAAATGTATTTCAAAATGTTATCACAGTGACTAGGAAAAACTCACTAATAGGGTTAGATCCCAAAAAGAAACCTAGACAAGATCCAGGCTCTGGGAGTTGGGCAGTCCCCTTCTGGCTGTGCCCACTGAGTCGCTCACATTACCCGTAAGATATTTCTACAGTAATGAAGCTCTATGGGAGAAATACCAGCTTCCTTAAGGAGCATGGTAAGGAGGTCTGAATCTTGTGACTGTTTTGTTCTTGTAGGTATGTACAGCAGGGACCCACTCAGAGAGCAAAGTCAAGTTGGAGTGAAGTCCACGCAATACTTTGTAGGTTAAAAGTAAAACTTTAAAATCAGCCGTAGGCTTCACAATCATTCAGTGTAGGGTTGAGTAATATTAACTAAAAACATTTATGCTTTTGTAATATACTTCTAATAAATATATATGAAAATATTTTCACTTTTACAGGACAGGCTATGGTGGCTAGAGCTAATCCAACATCTTCAATGCATTTAAAATGAAGTCTGTGAGACATTAAAATGTGAAGTAATTCAATTGGGGTAACACATTTTTGACTAATTTCAATACATAGTATGTCTATATTTACCCTATAGATACCCCATGTTCAGTCAGAAACAGTGACCATGTTTTGTTAAGGAGTTACTCATAGTAAAATGATAACTATTAGAACATCAATCACAACAATAAAAGGCATAGCTGTTCAGTGGTTCAAAACAGGATGCATTTACTAACTAGCTGTATCGGTCGTCAATGTGCTTTATAGAGTTCATCAGACAGATTTCCTCTCAGGTGTTGTGATTAAACAAACGTGGTTTAATGCAATCTCCTCTATTTTTGTATTCAGTGTGGACATTTGGTTTTACTGTTGGTTCACTGCGGTAAATACTTTTAAAGTGTGCATGAAATATATACATATATGTCTCTATCTTAGCCCCAAGCCCCCCCAAACACCTTGTTTTAATCGCTTTCCCTCACTTTTCATGTCTTTCATTTATTCTAGACTGTCCCTGAGTACCAGTAAAAATAATCATATTGTAACGCTTTGTCAATCGTTATGATAATTGTTAAACAACAACACTTAAGTCTATGTGTATATAGAAGCCCATTTTTTAAACAATTAGACATGCAACTTGTTATACCTAATAAACCTATGCAATGAATCAAGGCCTCAGTCAAAGGATGCAGTAATTATACTTAGAGTCATGTCATGTAAATACTACCTGAACCACACGTTTGACAGGAAAATTATAAATGCTGCATGCTATTTCAGTCAGTTCATCTAAGAGCACACAGCACAGCAGATGAGCAACAACACAGACAACATTCAGCTGAGGCTAAGTGGACATTCCTCAATATTTGACTTGTTTGTTTATTATGCCTTAATAACACACAATGAATTACTTGTAGAAAATGGTTCGTCATAATTTAAATCTGACCAAGTCATGTGATGGTGCCATCTGCTGTAAAAGTTAGCCGCCCCAATGATATCTTAGTCTGGAGCCCTGTGACAATTTTCAACCATTACAGAGGAAAATTGAATGCATGTAATTCAAAGGCATAGTTATGGTGTTCACTTATATATCCAGTATTGTTTTACAAGTTGTATATGTTTTAGCCCTTGTGTGATGTTCGGGTCTCAGGGACCCGTTTTCAACGTTTACTAAAATCAAATTATACAATGACCTTGGCTCAAAGAAAGGCAAAAATGTGGTACTCATGACAATGGTTGTGCTAAAGGTTGTGCTTAAGGCTGTGCTAAGGAATGTGTTAAAGGTTGGGCTAAAAGTTGTGTTACAGGATGTGATACAGAATTGGTTTCCACTATGTCTGCATCCCTTTAATGTGCCTTTATGTTTAAAACAAGCTCTGACTGAGAGTTATCACATTGGACCGTCATCCATCTTTGAATCCCATGTTGGAATCCAGGGCAACATCCTAGAGCTAGAATCCAGACCACATTCTTGTTCCAGTCCACATCCATGTCCCAGTCCAAATTAAAATACCAATCCACATTCTTGTCCCAGTCTACATTCATGTCCCAGTCCACATTCAAATCCCAGTCCACATTCAAATCCCAGTCCACATTTAAATCCCAGTCCACATTCTTGTCCTAGTCCACATTCATGTCCCAGTCCACATTCAGGTCCGAGTCCACATCCATGTCCCAGTCCACATTCATATCCCAGTCCACATTCATATCCCAGTCCACATTCATGTCCCAGTTCACATTCAGGTTTGAGTCCACATTCATGTTCCAGTCCACATTCAGGTTTGAGTCCACATTCATGTTCCAGTCCACATTCAGGTTTGAGTCCACATTCATGTTCCAGTCCACATTCAGGTTCAAGTCCACATTTATGTCCCACTCCACATTCATGTCCCAGTCCACATTCATGTCCCAGTCCACATTCTTGTCCCACTCCACATTTTGGTCCGAGTCCACATTCATATCCCAGTCCACATTCATGTCCCAGTCCACATTCTAGTCCCTGTCTCAGGACCTCCGCTTTCTAACAAAACGCCATTATCTCCTCTGGAGTAGAAAAAAAAACAAATCTCCCCACAAGCCATTAAATATGACTGGGGGCAGGGCCTGGGATAAATCTGAACAGGTAATAGACGTTCATCTGGGAATGTGCCGACAGAAGTACACGCGACCGGCGCATCCGACGGCGTGGGGCGCACAGTAAGAGTATGCATAGACAGGCATATCGAAAATGAATGGCCATCGTTAATCACATTTAATCACGTCTATATAAGCACTCGCACGTAGGAACATTCGGAGCCGAAAGGGTCAGACTGTGTGTGTTTTGCCGTTACCACAAGGGGGAGAGTCCTGACCAGCAGAGCTGGTATCCTGTGTTCTGTATCAGGTCTGATTTCAGCTGCCGCCATTGACCTGACCTGCCACAGCCAATAAACCTCCGGGGCTGCCCCTCCCCCCAATTGAGCTCTCACACCCCATAGAGACTATTTATTGACCAGGGCCCTGGGGTGCAGTACGGACAACAGGGGGTCATTTGGATTTCAGCCGTGTAAGGGTACAGGGGTCAAAAGAAGAACTTGAGGAACAGCAGACACACAAACACACGTCCGCCCAGCCCAAACCCACATGGTGTGGGTGTAGACGTGATGGGTTGTTTCTCCAGCCAATTACAGCTCAGGATCAGTTAAACCTCCGCCAGATGTAAACCCCACTGGTCAATAGTGGTTAAGATGATTTCTATAGGTGTGCGGTTGTGTGTGAGTGTGTGTGTTTGCTTGCCAGCCAGAGATATCAATCCAGTGAACTGGACAGTTTAAGGGTATATGGTGCCAAGAGGATAGAGGGTATAGAGACTTAAGTTGATTCCTTAACACAGCCGAGGAATCCCAGGATAAGTCGGCTACACACAAAATGACAGTTCAAATCAGTCAGACTGGATTAATGCAGAGAATTCAATCAGTTCTATAATAAGAAGCTCAATTGTTGCTTTAGGCAGTAATTATATTCAGCCACTAATACAAGAAAAAGGGACCCAGGAATTTACAGGGAGCTTTGCCACTGTGGTGCAGACACTTTGTGATTACCCTTCATTCTTACTGCAGGGTGTTTGTGTGTGTGTGTGTGTGCGTGGGCGTGCATGCATGTGTCTGAGGGTATATGTGTGTCAGACAGACAACTTCTGTCCGACACACATTCAGTGGGAGAAAAAACGATTTGTTTCTCCCACTGAATAAAAAGGAAATTGTAATTTTTCGGTGTGATTATACTGCTATGTTATGGAATCACATGCGTTGCATGATTCACATATGTCTTCACTGCTTCACTTTATTGTCTATTCATTGCTCAATTTCTGGGGTGTGTGTGTTTGTGTGTGTTGGTGTGTGTTTATGCGTGTGTTTGTGTGTGCCTGGTACAGATTCACCATGCCAAGGCTTTTTGTATGTGTTGATTCTGCCTTTTACCTGCAATACCTCCTAATGTCATTTCACAATAATCACTGGAACATGTCAATGTTCAGACTTGAAGAAACAAGGTGGGTGTTTGGGGTGATCTAATTAGGTTTTGTGTATCACAACACATGGGTTTACATTAAACATTTATACTAGTTGCACTGATTGGCATTGTTTCACTACACAGTAATTCTTTCTATATTTACAGTTAACTGGTATGTGTACACACAGCCAAACAAGGCTCAACGGGAAGTCACTGAAACATTGGGGATTGTCTCTACGCTGAGATGTTGATTTATAATCTCCTACCAAAAGACAGGTTTCCTAGAATCATGGCCAACTCATTTATAATATTTATATATATTAAAATAAAAGAACAAATAAATGACAGGTAAACACTAATAAGCTGAGAACTAAACTGTAATGGAATGCATTCCAGTGTAGGCAAGTGTTACTGTGGCCTCCATTAGTATTGGGACAAACTCACATTGCTTATTTTTGCTGTACACTCAAAGCATACAAAAATAAAGGTGTTAACTGTCTGTGGGCTTAACACGCCTATGAAAGAAAAACAAACAATTTGATGCTATAAGACAAGAGGAACTCAACTAGAACCATAGCACAGAAGTTGGACATAACCAGATTGGAATGAAAATAAATAAATTGGCGTTTTCTGCATTCGGCAATGACCAGGTCAGCCAGGGAAAACAACAACAGTTGACAATGGAAATATTCCAAATATTCCAGGGCCCTCCCCAAGATGTTGCCACAAAGTTGGAAGCACCCAACTGTCTAAAAGGTCTTTGTGTTCTGTGGCGTTAAGATGACCCTTTATTGAATCTAAGAGGCCTAGCCCAAACACTGAAACACACCCCCAGACCATTATTTCTCTTTTACCATACCAATGTTTATCTATGGAGAAGGCTATGTACAGGATTTTACCCACCTGTGAGCAATTGGTATGGCTGAATAATTAGTATGGGTATCCACATACTATTGGCCATGGTGTTAGTGTCCGATATCCCCAACACTCTTTGGTGAAGGTGTATCATTCTACTGTTTTGCAGAAAACTTTGGCAGAAGAATTACAAAAGCTACACTGCAAGATAAAATCCTTTGATCAGCACAAAAAACTGAGAGGTCAAAAAAAAAAAAAAAAAAGCACAGCAATTAGCCATTACAGTTTTGAAAAAAACATTTATGGAGAGATGAGACAAAGGTGAACCTTGATGAAACTGTCTATGATCCAAAACACCAACTTCTCTGTGATGCATGGTGGAGGTTGTGTCAGGGCACAGACATGCATGAATGCCACTGGAACGGTTCTCGCATTATTGATGATGTAATGAATGATGACAGCAGCAGAATTCATTCAGGAGTGTATAGAATCATCTTTGCTAAAAAAAAGAAGCATCTTTGCTAAAAATGTGCAAGGAAATGTCAACACACTTAACAGGACAATGACTCAAAACACACTGCTAACGCAATCATGGAGTTTAGAGGCATTTTCTAACAAAAAAGATCCCCTCTTGTGATGAGTGAGAGGTAAAACTGCTGGAGACATTCCCTGAACAAAAATACTTCAAACGCAACACACTTCAATTGCTTCCCAAATGGCACCCTATTGCTGTTTCAAGAGAGCTATATAGACTCACTGCTAACTGACGCAATAAAATACAACTAAGCAGTTTTGGAATCATGCATTCTCTTTCTGAGTAATGTGATTGTTTACCTAGATCATCATCTGGTCATCTGGGGTCGATAGGATGAAAAGTGCCTTGTCCAGAGCTGTAGGTCATCTATCACAGATGCAATTTCCTCCTCCACTCTGGTTTTCCTCCTGGGCTACCAGCAAGCTAAAGTTAGGTGAAATGCTTTACACCTTGTTACTCTGCCCAGCAACGTGGAGTCACCATGGTGACTCAGGTTCCCACCAGTGGGGAATTAATAAGGGTGGTACCTAAGTGATGTCACAGCTGGGTCACCGATGGTAAATGACAATGCGACAGACACATTTCCTCAATTTTTTTATATCAATAGAACTGTATTCTCTGACGGACATTTGAGGTCTGAGCAAGACATGCAATAATGTCTAACCTTTAATGGAATTGGCAAAAATGTGTGACGTTACAGCAAGTAGAGTCAGCGTTTATGCCATAGGTCTATGATAGAATGACTTTTAATTTTATGAAAATAGAGATATTCGTTAAATTCTCTTATCACCGGTGCGGTGGATATGCATACCTGAGGAAGAGAGTGATGTCACTCCATGGAAATCATAGTTCATGAGACCAGAGGATGACGGAGAGGGTTAGAGGGAGAGGCAGAGGAAGGAGTATATCCTTACATTCTCATTTTTGTGGGAACAAGCCAATAAACGTTATTTGAACAGAAAAATGATAAAAAAGCATGGTGCAAGGGGATACATCACAGCACTGGCAGGACCAGAGCTGTGTCCAAAATATATATGTATTTTTCCAAGCAGTAATCAGGGTAATCAGTGCAATAGTCCGCCATTCGCAAATGTGAGCAGGTTCATGTGACAGATGTGAAAGAGTCTGGCGACACCATGGTGAACGTTATGCTGACTGCAACATCATCCAGCATGACTGGTTTGGCGGTGGGTCGGTGATGGTCTGGGGAGGCGTATCCTTGGAGGCTCACACTGACCTCCCTGTGCTTTCCAATGACACCCTGATTGCTGTTAGGCACTGATATAAAACCTTCAAAATCCGTCATCAGAA
The DNA here is from genome assembly GCA_016801125.1 of Novumbra hubbsi. Lineage (NCBI taxonomy): Eukaryota > Metazoa > Chordata > Actinopteri > Esociformes > Umbridae > Novumbra > Novumbra hubbsi. The sequence continues at coordinate 9,289 of JACXGK010007071.1, read as the reverse complement.
CTTCTGCTGGTGCCATTTCGCCTTGGGTTTCTCCTGGTGCAGGACAATGCCCAGCATCATGTGGACAGAGAGACACGTGGGGGCCATACACAGTACTGAGTCACACTATGGGTTGCCGTGATGAAATTCCCGCGAGTTGGAACAGCTTGTGATTTCAACTGTTTACTTCCATTTCCAGTGTGCGTTTCAATCCAGCCCTTATACGATTGGAGATTTTGGTATACATTGACCATTGTTTTGTCATTTCGTTTTTCCACAAACTACACAATGTGCAGTAAACTATTTGGAATTAACATAGCTATTTGTTCCCTTAATTTCTGAGCAGCGTAGGTTTAACACGTCTGAGAGAGAATGCAAGAGTAATCATCCAGCCAGGTGCTCTTGCTCTCCGAGGCCGGTGTGACGGAAATTCTAGAAAGAGTGAGAACTCACAAAGCCCTCAGTCCAGATGGCTTCCCCGGTCCGTCCTCATCCCCGGATGAGTCAGTGCCAATCTTCCGTTAGGAGAGTGACATCCTGCTGGAGCCCAATAACCCAGGTTCCGTGTCTTAATGACTACCGCCCCGTCACTCTCACCCCGGCCATCATCAAGTACTTGGAGAGGTTTGTTATTTCTCACATCAAAGGCAGTCTGCCAGGATCACACTGGACACACTCCAGGATGTTTGTCACCAAGACACAACAAAATATGTCGTTTCCATCATTATCCACAGAGAGAAGCCACCCAGAGAAGAGGAACACATATGTGAGAATGCTTTGTCAGCTATGCTTTTATATCTAATCATCAAGTGAAACGCAACCAAGATAGCCACATAAACATTTTCGCATGCGCTCAACCGCTGACTCCCAGACCTCTATCTAGATTTCCAAAGACAGTTTTCTTTACGGTTTTGGTTGAGCTTTTGTATTTGCACTGCGTATTTACCAAAATGGTTGAGTTATATAGTCATTTTGAAAACCAAAACAAAAGCATTGTTTTATTATGTGCAGCCTTCTAATGGAGACATACTTTATTTACAGCGGTCTAAGTGTATGCGGCCAATGCTAGTTCATTAGTGATAGGAATAGGATGGCAACTTAAGCTCTATACCCACCCATTGTGTATGGTGCTATGCTCCTCCCTCCATTTTTTGAGGTCCATTGTCTTGTTGATGTAAAAGACTGCCAGTAATCGGTGAAGAGTCTTTCCTCCATTTTTTTTTTGGCACAGTTGAGTTACGTGTTGACACAAGGTTGCCACATTATGGGTGAACAGTGTTAAAAAAGGAGGCTTTGCACGCAGCCCTGACAGGTCCTCACAGGGTTTGAAAATGTCAGTGAAGACACTTGCCAGCTGTGCTTTGAACACCCAGGTATTTCCAAACTGGCATGCAAATGTTGACGCTTAAAATGTCTCACACATGTCTCACACACATCAACCACAGTGACAGACAGTGACATCAGATAGTGATTAGCAGTTGAACTTATGTATGTATTTTGTTGCTGGCCTCAAAACAAGCATAGAAGGCATATAGTTCATCGGGTCGGCTGACATCGCATCTGACTGTTTGGTATCCCTCTATAATCCGAGATAGTTCACAAGCGGCAGCAAGCGAGTTTTTGACGATGTGTTAGACGGCGCTCTCCACCCCTACTATCAAAACACCAAATGAGGGAATATCTTTTGGAAGGATGGGTGCTGTCGCCCTCCAGTAGTCCTGGACTGGTACATTCTGAACCTCCACCCAACTTCCAGGCCATGGCAGTGGTCAGGCTGTGATAACCTCATGCTGTCACTGGCAGAGGACTAATGGTACTTGGTTCCATGGATGACTCATAAACACAAAACCCCAATACAAGGAGTTCTAGTAAATAATAAATATATAGCTCCTCAACAAAAAAAAATCAGCCAGCACTGGATCTGTACAAACTTAAAATTGTGTCTCAGTAATACGGTTCAAAACTAATTTCAGGATGAATTTCGGGTGAATGTGATGTGAGTAGCAGGGATAGATACTAGAGATCAGAGGGCCTCTCATCACAGTGACAACTATGACAGGACCCGGAATATAATTGGTGAGTGGTGCTAATAAGCGACCACTCATCTCCCTCTCCTTTCCCAGACTATTCGCCATAAAGATAATCTCTCACTCGTTCCAATTCATTAAGCACCTTTCTGAGGTCGGTCAGGGTGCTGAAGCATCGATGAAATGTGTGCAAGGTTGTGCGAGCGTGTATAAGAAGTGTGTTTTGAAGTGTTTCTGCTATTTTCCCTGTTACGAGGGTCTAATGGATGGAGAAATGTTGTGCTGGGGAATTGGTGGAATGTGTGTGTGTGTGTATGTGTATGGGTGGGTGTGTGTGTGTTTCCTAGAGTTTCTGTTATGTTCCCTCTCTCTCTCTCCAGCTCGGGTCTAATTGATGGAGAAATGTTTATGGCGCTGTTAAATAAATACCAGGCTGTTGTAATGTATATGGAGAGGGAGAAATGGAGATAAAATGAGGGCGGAGGAGTGGGGGAGTGATTGGTGATGAAGATACTAATGGTGGTCAAAGAGCATTCGTCTTCAGTGATGGTATTTCCCTCTCAACTACTGAGTGGTTGAGCTGTGTTTCTAAGCACTGAGTAGTGGTGCTGGACCTCAATGCGGGCAGAACAGGTCAAGAATTAGGGCCATCATTTCTGCATCACCGTATGGCAATAACGTCATCGATCTGACCACACAGCGGTGCCCGGAACGCCGGGTTCCCAGTCACGGTAGGAAACTCCTTGGTCGTTTGTACATTTTGTGTGGCTAGTTATGATGGCAGTTTTTGTTTGGAGAACGAATACAACCTTTTAGGAGATGATCCAAGTAATGATCCTACTAAAATCCTTTCTAAGATTTCGGTTCATTAATGCAGATCCTAAATGAAGATCCACTGAATATATTACTGGAGGACAGACAGACCTTGCAAAAGAAAATATGCATGGCAATCCGTTAATACTAAATAGTAAGAATCTTTAAAATAAATCTAATCTGCTGTCCATTTTTGCTAACTTGTAGATTGTTAGGTCTGAATGGGTGTGAGGTAAGTAATTTTATTTTTGGAGCAATTACTGTAGATCTATTGCAGATTGAGATGCTCATGTCCCTCGTGATACGCTTCCGTAAAATGGAGAGGTATTGCTAGATGAAATGGCAGAAATGCAGGATGTCTTCGGAATACAGAGGTTAGAATTGACATTGTAATGAATTGATCGTTCAGCTTCATAAAAATCCCTTCTGTAAAAAGAACATTTGAAAGTAATTGGTGAAGTACATATACTGAACCATTAAACAAGTTTGGGTAAAGTAATAAACGCTTGGCCACAACCAGTGATTGACAAAACCATTGGTCTGAATCCCTATTTATCGGCTGAATAAAATGTTCTTTCAAAACTCAGTGAAAACCACCTGCAACACATATATTGGTTTCATCACCTACGTGCTCCTGTCCTCTGATACTGAACCTAGACATGAAGCTCAAGGTGATCCGCTCAAACTGGACGCAGGATGATTTATTGAGCCATACGATGAATAAACAATAAAGAGATGCGGAGGCCTCTGCTGCCGGCGTGCACCTAGGAGGCCTGGGCGATAATTTATTTATTTGGATTCCCATTTGGCCTTTGGCCAATGCCGCAACTTCTCCTCCTGGAGTCCACACAACCCAAAACATGACAAATAACATAACATCGATGCAGTGATCGGGAATAGGGGTGGGTGGCTGATGAGCAGGGGAGAACTTCGGGGGGGTTGAGGGGAACCTGAGTATCTAGAGGATTGCCTGCTCAGTTCTAACCTCTGCCTTTGTGCGTTTGTACGTGGGTGCAAGTCTGGGCACCTGCGAATTTGCCTCATGATAAATAGTCTTATTTTTGCACGTGTGTACACGTCAGTGTGTACGCGGGTTTGTTTCCTCTCCCCTCACCAGAACAGAGGCTCCTCAGAAGCATGGCGCTCCAAGCTATTGATCAGGCTTGTTGTCAGAACGTATCTGAGATCATTTCATAGACTGATTCCTGTTGTTGGATATAGCTTATTTTTTGCTCTTTGCTCTCTTTATGCCTTGCAAGCTTGTCGGGGATTGCCTCAAGAGTTTCTCTGCGCTTGTTTGCAATGAGTGAAAAGATAGACACCTCAGTGTGTGTGTTTGTGTGTGTGTGTGTGGGGGGGGGTAGAGAAGAGGTAGACATCCTGTGAAAGCCGGGGAGGAGCTGGGATGTATTCCATTGATTGTTTTAGAGTGGTTTGGAATTAATTTCACTTGAGCAGTTTAAAGTATATTACATTTACTCATGTATCACTACAAATTACACATTTGAAGTTACCTTTTTGAATTCTGTTTATTGTATGATACTGCAACTACATATAGCAATACCAATCATATCATGTTGTAGATTAGTAAATAAAACGTTAATTGAGCTTTGGCTTTGTAATCTATTACAGGTAATTTGTTTGAAATGAAGAAGGCTATTAACAGTTGCTTTTTTATTCACACACACACCTGTGTTTAGCTTGCAGAGTAATAGCGGGTGGCTGAAGTAATGAAGACATTTTAATTCAATCTGTTATTATGTGGCACACTCGTCCTTGCTCCTCATTTGAAGAAACACAAACAATTCTATATTTGTCTTGTACCTCACATTGTATTTATGACTGGCTAAACCTGGTGAAATAACAGCCTGCTGCACTGTTGACTAATCTTGCTTTGACTAACGACTGTGTTTGAATCTGAGTATAACTCAATATTACAATTGTAGCAGCAATATGGATAGATCTAAATTAGATGTGAATACTGTATGTGTTTAACTAGCTAGCTATTCCAGCAAACAAACTATCTGCTCATTGAAAGTATGCATCAGCAGTGGCTTTCTCCTATTTCAAAGCATGCACTATGAAGAGAGGTTTCCATGTGTCAACCGTTTCATGGTCTCAATCGCAAGTTGATGATAGATCAAGTTAAGCAACCCCCTTCATACGTAAGTGAGTTATGAATTAAAGCATATAAGGGGAAAAGAAAGCACATGGAAAGAACAGCAGGAGCCTCCTCTATATTTTGGTACAGACATTATGGTGTGCATTGTTGTCACGTTGGAGAACATCTCAACACCAAGGTAAGCTGTTGAGCTGTATGCTATGAGATACATCTGGGCACAATTGAAAGAGCTAAGAAATATATGAGTCTGTCTCCTTTCAGAGTCTCACATCTCACGATCATCATTCAGTGTGACAGTACTGTGAAATACAATGGAGTTAATCTGCTCAAATAATTGCAACACGCTTTTAAGATTCTAGATAAGGTGGTAACTGGCTACAGCATTCATTTGCTTCTATACTAGCTCCCTACCTACTAGAAAACAGATAACAGAAACTAACATCTAATTAAAAAAAATAACAGCAATCCAAAAAATTGGGTATGACAGTTTATAATCATCTGCAACCTATTCATCTAAAAAGCCAGTACCCTGTCGGGGACCGGTCTGTGTCGGGGTCCGGTTTGTGTCGGGGACCGGTCTGTGTCAGGGTCCGGTCTGTGTCGGGGACCGGTCTGTGTCGGGGTCCGGTTTGTGTCGGGGTCCGGTCTGTGTCGGGGTCCGGTTTGTGTCGAGGTCCGGTCTGTGTCGGGGTCCGGTTTGTGTCGGGGTCCGGTCTGTGTCGGGGTCCGGTCTGTGTCGGGGTCCGGTCTGTGTCGAGGTCCGGTCTGTGTCGGGGTCCGGTCTGTGTCGGGGTCCGGTTTTAGGTACTTCTATCAGACTCAGTTTTGTGCTATACTCAGGGCAGGTTGAATTCTTACAGCAAAGCAGCCAAACCCTTTGAAATACAGGTTACCTTAGAATTGTTTCCGTTTTGTCAACCATAATAATAGAAAGAAAACCTTCAGTTACAAGACCTCTGTGCTAGCACCTTCTATTCTGCCTCTATTACATGACATTGTCAATAAGCTGTTGTCTCTTATCATTGCCATACCTTGTTTCTGAGAAAACTGTGGATATGATAATAAACATACTGCTTCTCTTGTTTACGATAGGTTTAGAAGCTAAAGTACCGTAAATATGGGACCTGTGGCTATCAATCATTATGCTAAACACATTGCTTACTGTTCTTTTTTTATATGTCTACTGTTGACAAAAACGTCAAGTTTAGTACCACATATTCTAACCGTGCTTGGCAGGGATTTGTCTGCCTTACTATTACATGGTGTACATGAGAAGAAGGGTTTTTAACAGCCTTTGTACGGCTTAAACAGAAATGTTTCCGTAATGTTTTCCATGTTTTGTGTACTTTGGTTCTGTATGGTGTTTGTTGGTTTTGTTTTGCATATTGTCCTACTTCATGGGTTTTGCCAAGAATGATATACACATTGTCTGTGCCCCTGTTAATTGATGGTCTAATTACCTTCTGTGTCAATTAGGGCCCATAAAAACCGCTCAGCTTTGGTGGGTCTGCCCAATCTCTTTTAAAAGTGTGTGTGTTTATGTGTGTGGATATATTTTCTTGTTTTCAGAAAAGCCTACAAACCCCCAAAAAATGTCTACAGAACCCAAATACCAAATAACAGGCATGTATTGTGTTACAACATAAGATCGATATAAATGTCATTCTTTTTTTGCCAGTGATAAGGATTCTTTTTGACAAAAGAATCCATAATGTCAAAGTAAAAAAATAAAATCTTCAAATTGTTCTAAATTAATTTCAAATACAAAACAGAAAATGATTGATGGAACTTAATAGTGGAAGTGTTCCTCTCGTTTAGTCAATATAGTGCAGGCACATTGGACAGTAGTTCTAGCTATGAGTAGAGCATCTACTCTACCAACATTGAACATATGGACACAGCAATGTTTGCCCATTTTTTAAAGTACTCAGGCTCTATCAAGTCAGATGGTGACCATTGGTGAGCAGCAATCTTCAGCTCTTCCCACAAATCCTCAATTGGATTGTGGTCCAGGCTTTGATAGGGCCTCCAAAGGACATTGACAGACATGTCCTGAAGCCACTCCAGCATTGCCTTGGCTGTGTGCTTTGCGTCCTTTTCTACCGGCTGTCAGCAATCCATTCCACTACACACCCTGGATTCCCCACGTGTACGCACCCCTGATTCTCATCACCACACGACCAACGTTTTGTTTGTTCATTGGAGTGCCCTAATATAAGCCTTGTTGGGACTTACTTGTTGTGCCTCACATTTGCTTTCTTTCCACAACCACAACATTACAGTTGTTTGCGTCTTCGTGGAGTATTACCTAGTTGTTGTCAATGTGTGCTCCCTATGTTTTCTCTCCACAGGCGCTATTTAGTTTGTACCGACCTGTAGATATTTCAGTGTTTTTTGTATTCAGTACGTCGTACACACAGTCTGCTTTATTAAACTCCTGTTCATTGTTCATCCTGTGCCTGGTCTCCTTCCTTACACACACTGTGACATACAGAAAGATCCATATTTACCAAAGTGTGAGGTCCTGTGCGTTCTGAATCAGGTTTTCTTTGAGGACCTTTCTGTATTTTGCTCCATTCATCCTTCCCTCAATCTGACCATTTTCCAGACCTTGCAGCTGAGAATCCCCAACAAAAGATATATTTTGGTCTCATCAGACCATATGCTTTCTGGCAAATTCGAGCCAGGTTTTGAGTTTATTTTTGCCATTCTCCAATAAATGTCACTTTTGTAAAACACTATTGTTATTGTTGCACAGTTTCTTCTAGCTCAGCAATGGAAGACTCTTGCCTTATTAGGTAAAAACTGTAATATTACAATTGTAGATGATTCTTTCCCACGTTTTGCTAAGAAAGATATGCTAATCATTAAACTGACTTGTTAGCCTTGTAGTAGAGGATTTCATCCTGGATTGGGTTACATGGGAAATAGACAATATTAAAGACTTGAGCTAAATCTCACACAATGTCAGAGGTGTGTAAGGACGTGGACCAAAATGCAGGAGGTTGGCTACAAATGCTCTTTATTCTCCTTCAGAGAGTCTATAGACGTAACGTACAGAGTACGACCGTATACACATAACAGGAACAATCACGGACACAGAGACAAGACACACAGGGGATTAAGTAGCCAACTACATTAGATGCAGCTGGCAGGTAATCAGGAAGGGTGCGTTCACGAGACATGGGAAAACAGAACATACGAGTACGATGGCGCCTAAAAGGCCGGCGACGTCGAACGCCGGGGTGCTACGCGACCAGGAGAGGGCACGGCATCAGGAGGCGCCGTGACACACAATTATTTACTGAGCCAACAAGGCCTATGTTTAAAAGCCTTTTTATTTTACATTATCGGACTATATAAAATAATTACAAATAAAAAGCTAGTGGATTATTTCCATTTGTTGTCCACTGCAGGTAGAGACGTCTACATTTTGAAGAATATAGGAACTTTAATGAAAATGCTTTCTTACAGCATCTTTGCCATAGTAAACATAGCCGTATCTCTACTACAGAGGCTTGCAAAATTATTCATCCCCCCTGCTTTTTTCCTATTTTGTTGCATTACACCAATTGCTTTATGAAGAAAAAATTATAAAATAAATCAAGCTATGTGAAATCTAGGCATCACATGATCTGTCCCATGATCTCATTATATATTCACCTAAAAGGGCTCTGTGAGTCTAAAATAACACCAAGCGAGCGGCACCATGAAGTCCAAGGAGCTCTACAAATAGGTCAGGGACATAGTTGGGAAGAAGTACAATCAGTACTAGTAGTATCAGTGGTGGGCTTTATGGAAGTGAAAAGCAATTGCATGAAAAAAGAAATAAGCAAACACATTTGGTTTTCCACAAAAGGCATGTGGGAGACTCCCCAAACATATGGAAGAAGATACTTTGGTCAGATGAGACTAAAATTAAGCTTTTTGGCAATCAATGCAAACACTATGTCTGGCGCAAACCCCACCCCTCTCATCACCCCAAGAACATCATCCCCAGTGAAGCATGTTGGTGGCAGCATCGCGCAGTGGGGACTGGGATACCGATCAGAATTGAAGGAATGATGGATGGCGCTTAATACAAATCCCTTCTTAGCAATGGTGTTTCCTGATGATATTCGGGAGCATCAGTGTATTTTACATAGTACATGTCAGGGTTCCAACCCAGCCTGACGGTTTTCGCCTCATTTCCACCCCCTGGTGGCCGTTGGGCGCAAGTACGGATCAACGTCACAATCACACCCAGTCACCAATCACTCACTCAACGGCCCGCACCTGTCCCTCATCAGTCCATCACGGTTCCTACATAGGTTCCCTGTTCCCATTCCCCTGTGTCAGTACAAACACA
>JACXGK010007070.1:0-26518 GCA_016801125.1 Novumbra hubbsi | reverse complement strand
GTGTCAACTTGTGTCTGTCTGTCTGTGTGTGTGTCAACTTGTGTCTGTCTGTCTGTGGGTGGGTGTGTCAACTTGTGTCCGTCTGCTATAATTCTTCAGCAGACCAAGGAGAGCCCTTGGCTGACACGTGATAAGATATAATCCGGCACAAACGGCCGATCTGTCTTGGACAGACTAACGGAGAGCCATGAATTGTGTGCCTCAGCAACAATACAGTACTGACAGCGCTATTCACTCACAACAGTAACACATCTCAGCTACTGACAGCGCTTTTCACTATGTGAGTTAGTTTGTCCTGCAGGGGCCTTCCTGTAAGTAAGTTCAGGACCTTTATGGCACAAGAGGTAGTTTGCTTCAATCTGTAGCTTCAAGGTCATTGGCTCAAATCCTAAATACACACAGCCATTTATTTCTATCACAGTTGGGAACAAAACAACAAAAAAATCCATTGTTCCCTAACCTACCCTACCCTTAACCTCAATATCTTTACCTTTATTCCGAAAAGAAACGTGGGCCTTCAGCTGTACCCATAATGCCTAAACCTAAAAGTCATCCCCATTCTAATACTATGTCCAACTGAACATTCTGCGTTAAACTGAACACCTTTGTAGGAAATGTACGCTTTTACTGATGTAATTCAAACTATACAAAGAAAATACATATTTGAACACAAACATACACAAATACAACGTACAAGCACACTTACGCGCTATTTTCTCTTCCTTACAGATTAGAATTTGCTTCAAGGTGTAGAGCGCGCTGACTAACTGCTGAGCTGCATGGCAGACGCGCACACACGCACTGCCTGCGCTGTCATACGGGTTTCACCTACTTTCGGAGTCGCTGAAGCCGCTGTCACTGACGCTCGCGCTGCTTCGTCTCTTCATGGTCTTCAGGTGCTCGTCGTAGCGGAAGTGCCTGTTTTCCACTGGGGACGAGAAATCTTCGATCACTGCGTCGAACTCACCCAGCACGTCAGACAGATCATCCTTCTCCTCAAGAAAATGACCTGAAGAAGCGAAGGAAAAAAAACACACGTTATTGTCTGTATCCTATATAAAAAGATAAGCCTAGTAAACACATTTCAGTGTAAAAACATACCATTCACATTTAAGGTATATTTTCTTTAAATTCAGTAAAATTCAGTTGATTTAGACTATCACATATAAATATGGGATTTTTGTTTGTAGTAAACATATTGTTTCATTGTAACAGCTGCCGTATAAGACTCACACTCAAACCATTTCTGCAAGCCTCATTGTAGCACCATGCTTGGTGCAATGAGTTATCCCGCGGAAGTCTCGCTTGAAAGAATTACCGACGAGATGGTAAAAATTGGACAACTTACGTTTGCTTTGGGACTTTAGCTTTGGAGACTTCATTTTTCTTGTCTTGTGAATTTCAACAGTATCCAGTAAAGTACAGATGTTGAAAACAAAATAAAGTCCGTGGGTATTCCCAATAACGCGTCAGCTCCAATGAAGTGACTACTAGCACTGTCCCAGAGTGTGGTGATGAAGCCCGCTTCTCAAACTGGTTTTAAACGCTCCCCCACCGATAGCAGGGGCGGTGCCGGTGACTCGGTGAAGGCGGGGCGGGGACAGAGTGACAAGAGAGAGAACGCGCTGTAGGCAACACATCGCCGCTATCCGTGGTCGATTTCTATTCCCAGGAATGGCGTCAGCCCCGGTAAACTGTTTGTAAACAACTTGTGTGTCACTGAGCGGTCAGAGATATTGCCGAATGCTTTACGAGCATACATGCAATGCCATCTTATTTATATTTCTGACCACTAGCTGAATCTTTTATCACTGTACAGTTTCCGATGGGTATGCCGCCAAACGTTGGGAAGACATAACTAAATGAAAACCAAATTGACCACGTATTTAATATTGGTCAATTTGTGACAAGTGATAAATCGACACTTGTGAGACTGTTCGATGTTTCAATAGTGTCATTCATTAATATAAACAAATGTCGCTAGATTGTTAGATATAACAGCATGAATTGGACCTTCAAGCCTTTAACAAGAGGACTACTGTCAGTCGGTTATTATAGCTTATGTGGTTTATGCCAGAATAGACTGCAAGTGAAATTAAACAAATCCTGCTATCTAATTAGGCACGAGCATGAACATTTTAATTCTCTGATGATGTTCTATGCACATTCAATGTACATTAGCATATTTTAAAGAACCATTAATTGACACTATTACACTTATATTTATAATTAATACTTCTTCATATTGTCATGACAATTCAACAGTTTTTGAGTGGCTGCTACATTGTTTACATTTTTATGTATATCATTTTAGTTCAGATATTTGTTATTGTAATTGGTTTGCTTTATATTTTTACTAGTGCCATTTCAGAAGAATTCCATTGCGCAGAACGACACTGTTGACTTGGACTTGACTTTGTCTATGCGCTGTAGACAAATTGGAGTTGGAAGCGACACCTTGTGGTGTGACGCCATAGTTGCAGAACCTGGTGCTTCCACATCAAAATAAAATCAATGTATTTTGTGACATCCTTCGTTAAGAACAGGTATATTAAGAACGGACAAATGCTTATTGACAAAATGACAAAAAACAGTAACACAAGGACTATAGGTTTACTGTAAATACATACATATATTGGATATACAACACCCAAAGAGTACATATCGTGGATTTGCCTGTTTTGTCCTTCCACTTGAAACTGAGCTAGATTGAGAAGATGAGAGGGTAAATGGCAATGGTGAGAGCATCAGGAGTCACGTGAAGACAGGCGAATTTGCTCGACTACCTGGGCGTCGTCTGCGTTGTCGGCCTGCGGAACATGTGTGCCAGCTGGGTTTCTCCTCCTCCAGACGCATACTAGTAACATTACGAACGAAGCAAAGACCAGCGCCGCTGAGAGAATAGACACCTGAACCAGGTCTGTCCCATCCCCGGGTACCCAGCTCACGTCCAGCTTGTTGTCCATGCTGAGGTGAGAGGAGCTGCAGGTGTAGCTGTGTTTCTCGCTCAGTTCCTCGGCGCTAACCAACATACTCTTTCTCAGCTGGTACGTCCCGTCTGCGCTGGGCAGCACCACCCCGGTAGTTAGCTCGTGGTCGGGTATTGTCCGGCCGTCTTTCTGCAGGGTCAGGTTGATGTGGCGTGGGTAGAAACCAAATGCCAGACAGCTCACCTGGGTCCCTCCAGACACCGGCTTCTGTATAAGCCTGACTCGAGGGCGCACTTTGCGCATCACAAAGTTCCTTTCTCTCTCCAGAAATGTCTTCAAGGTTTTTATGCAAATCGGTAAGTAAACCGTCTGATAACGCCATTTTGCATATGTTTGATGCACCTGACTCCATGGCGACAGTAGGTTTCCAGATTTGTATGAATAGTGTGTGATGTTGAAATATATCAAATCTGCGTAAATTCCATTGAAAGCATCTGTAGACAGAAAAAGGGCTGGTTCACCATTATTCAACATTTCACAACCAGTCATTCTCTGGTTAACAGCTATATCACCTGTGGAATTGTAACGATACTTTAGAATGGACAGTCTTCTTTTCAAGCTGAGAAACATGTGTCCAAAGACATAAGTTGCATCTTTAGCCATGTCGACATCTGTTTTATTTTGAACGTTATGTCCTTTGTGGACAAATCGCTCAATGTTGGAGTCAAAGTAGCCAACTTGAATGTCGTCCATCATCAACACAACACTACACTCGGCAAACAGCGTATTTCCTGAGATACATGTCGCAAATGCCCACAGAGAATGTGATCCTGAACCTGAGAGGATATAAACAAGATCAGTGTACAATAGTTATGTCTAGATATGCTGTATCATCATTTGCGCCAATTACACCAGAGCTGAAAAAAACGTATATTACAGAAACATGTCATGTAGCTCCACTCAGCTCCTACATTAGAACCAAACGAAGAGTTATGAGAAAAAGACTGTAGTCATACCTGCATTTACAACCAGGTTAGTTGAAAGCAAAAGTAAAAAGAAACGAAGTGCTGTCATGTCTAAATTCAGCTAAAACTCTTGGATGGTTTTAATTGTCACATCTACCAAACAATGGAGCCTCAATCTATTTCGTTTTATTGACAGCTCTTTTCCCACAACAGTGCTGCCTTAAAATAATCCCACTTTCACTTTCTATTAAAGTTGCAAACTTTCACTTTGTTGATAAGCCCTGCTTATACTGTGTTGTATTTTTGAGCCGGCTCCAGACTTTTAGGGGCCCTAAGCAATATTTTATTTAGGGCCCCCTCTCCCCTAGCAGGCGGGTGCTTACTATCGGTTGTGGGCTTAAGAGATTACTTATGTTGCTTATGCCTAGAACCGGCCCTAAAGTTTCACACTGTTGTTGTGTCAGTGTTTTATGAAACAAAACGTCAAATTCACAGCCTTGACCTGGAGCCAGTAGGTTCAACTGATCTCAAGGATAGAACTATCGTGTTTTACCTTGCTGGGCTATGGAATTCAATCTAGCCACCTTTCAATTACTGGTTACATACTCTAACCCTATATCCAAGAACCATCTGGTCCTAGAGACTATGTGAAAAGCCTTGAAACCTAGACAGCTGTGTCATTGTCATTCCCTCTTCCCACTGGCTGACAGCGTTGTTTTTCTGACCCAGCTAGTTGCTGGGTCTTTCACACCTTCAGCGTCTCTTTTAGCGGGCCGGCAAATGGATGAACTGGGCCTGTGGTTGCAGCTGCACTTGCCTGTTTACACTGGGGCTCTGAGGTGTGACATATACCCCCTGTAATGACAGAGAGGCTTAACAGAGTTGCTAAAGGTGACACCTCCGCTACCCCACTGGCCGGGATATCTGTTCACCAGCCTGGGGCGGACGTACTTTTATCTTTCTACTATGTCAGGGATGGTGTCAATTCAGAATTGGACCAAGTAACAGCATTTCACCAGAATGCAATGTTATACTTGTGTATTTTATTTTTCTATAGTTTTGTCTGTTCCAGCCACTGGTTTGTGTTGTGGCAACAGTTATGGCCCCTTCTTTGTCATGCATTAATTGATAAATATTCTCTCAGAATAATATTTGTATTAAGTATTTAACAAACATTGATTCCACAGGTGGTGGAATCACATGGATTTCAGAAGATGACACATTACAGGAAATAAAACATGTTAGAACCAGGTATACATGGTGTGTTGTTGCCTGTTAGTGTGATAGGAATTAAGGGCAGAATCCTACTCCAACAATAGATACAATGTCTTATTTACTGTCATTATTCCCAAATTATAGTATGTGATGGTTACTGGAGGTGATGGTGTTAAAATGAATGTGGGTTAAATAGGATCTCTACACACAGGATCAAATAAATTGCTATTTCAAATGTGTGTGGAAATTATGAAGTGGTCGTCTTTCCATCTATCTGTTCCTTTCCCATGTACTGGGTTTCCTTCAATGGATTAAACCACGTTCATATTGTGTGTGTTTGTGTGTCCACAACCGCAGATAGGATGTGTGTGCGTTTGTAGTCTTCATTCGAAGTCACAGCCTAGCAGCTCTATGCGCAGGGTAATGGCGCTCTTCCAGCTCTGAGGAATGACTCTGATGAAGCGAGAGAAGATTGGAGGATAAATGTAGTTCTTCACATGGCCATTGTTATCAGAGTTGCCAGGGAATATCTGGGAAGAGAGTAGAAGGACATGTTTTTGTACTGACCTCACACAGTTCCGTAATGTAATGACATCACAGAGTAACGTAATGACATCACAAAGTAACTTCACTGTACTGCGTAAGATCTGCACTGTAACATAATAAAACGTAAGATTCAATGTTCCTATGTTCACTGTGGAGACCTCATATGGGGGTTTACAGGAAGTCACGCTGCTTACTTGACGAGTAACACTTCCTCCTTGTTCAGCACGTGTCTGACATAATCTCAGGGCCTCTTAATCACAAATCCCGGGCAATGTGGACACAATTGGCTGTGGAGTTTCACACAGCTCTATACGACCTGCACTGGCTCAGTCTGCAACTGCGTTTCCTTTTAAATTGCACTATAAAGCTTTTTCCCGCCAGCACCAAGGATTGAATTCAGCCCTAATACGCGATAGAATGGCCTTGATGAAGCTCTACCTCACGGTGAGGTTGTAAAACTACGTGATCCTTTAGCGCGGGTCTCAAACCCCCTGTCCCGAACGAAAGCGGAAACACCGCAGACACTCGGTTCTCTGCGGGAGGACCTTCACTTGGGCTAAAGCAGCAACGTCCCCACCTTGAAGACAGTGTCCTTGTCCTCGGTGTACTTGACCCAGTTCCTCCCGTCGTCGCTGTAGTCCATGCGGTAGGAGATGACGTACATCTCCTTGCCCAGGGACTTGGCCCCCTGGGTGACGATGCCGGTGATCTTCTTGACCTGGGCCAGCTCCACCTGTAGCCACTGGTCCAGGTTGTTGCTCTGGAGGGAGGCCGGGTGCAAACATCTGCTTGAGCCAAAATGTTGCACCTACGAACGGTAACAGAACACTGCAGGTGTGTGTGTGTGTGTGCATTGTACCTTGGCCTGCCATGCATTGACGGTGCCCTGTAAGTTGAGTCGCGCCAGCCAGGCATGCCAGGAGCCGGAGAGCCAACCAGAGGCTGTGGAGCTGGCAGTGATACGCTGGTCCCCTATCTGCTGGCTCTCCATGCCCAGGGGGACAGAACAACCTGGCACAGGACATCATCACCTTCATTAGACTGGACGTCTTGTGCTCTAACATCATCCCCTTAATTAGACCTATGGTTCGTGCTCGAACATCATCCCCTTAATTAGACCTATGGTTCGTGCTCTAACATCATCCCCTTAATTAGACCTATGGTTCGTGCTCTAACATCATCCCCTTATTTAGACCTAAGGTTCTGTACTCTAACATCATCCCCTTAATTAGACCTATGGTTCGTGCTCTAACATCATCCCCTTAATTAGACCTATGGTTCGTGCTCTAACATCATCCCCTTATTTAGACCTAAGGTTCTGTACTCTAACATCATCCCCTTAATTAGACCTACGGTTCTGTGCTTTAACATCATCCCCTTATTTATACCTACGGTTCTGTGCTCTAACATCATCCCCTTATTTAGACCTAAGGTTCTGTGCTCTAACATCATTCCCTTAATTAGACCTAAGGTTCTTTGCTTTAACATCATCCCCTTATTTAGACCTACGGTTCTGTGCTCTAACATCATCCCCTTATTTAGACCTAAGGTTCTGTGCTCTAACATCATTCCCTTAATTAGACCTAAGGTTCTTTGCTTTAACATCATCCCCTTATTTAGACCTACAGTTCTGTGCTCTAACATCATCCCCTTATTTAGATCTAAGGTTCTGTACTCTAACATCATCCCCTTATTTAGATCTAAGGTTCTGTACTCTAACATCATCCCCTTATTTAGATCTAAGGTTCTGTACTCTAACATCATCCCCTTATTTAGACCTAAGGTTCTGTGCTCTAAATTTGGCTCAGATAATTGCATAGCACAAAGTACTGAGTACTGACGCCATCCATTAACATAATCAATATTATCATCCTCATTATCATTGCACACCATCTAGTTCACAGCCATAGTACTCCATGCGGACCATCTGTGAGTTCTTGGAGTGGAGGGGGTGGAGTCTGATAAATCGTCCAATCAGAGGAGGGAAGAAGGTGTTGCGATTCACCTGGTTAGCGTCCTGGTTACCGGTGAAAGTCTTTAACAGCGAAAGATGTTCTTTGATTAAACATTGTGCTCAAACTTTGACTCATTTATATGGAATGCTTTAAACGTCTCTAAGGGGAGGCCATCCAACTGCAGTGCTGCTTACCATCCTAATCTCATTGCTGTCTCCTTTGTAGTAAATCCACTTCCTCTTGTCCGTGCTGTAGGAGATGGTGTAATTGACCACATAGTGGGGCATGAACCTTTGTTTGGCCCCCTGGGTCTCTATGTGACTGATCACCACGGGTCTCTGGAAGTCCACCTACAGGTCAAAGGTCACTGTAGCCATTACACAGACACGCGACCCCGACAGAAGGTAGCGCTGGTATGGAATATAACTTATTCTTTACTTTACAGTAAACGTCACTGTACACTGTAATTATATGCGTATGCTGCCCCCTTCAGGCAACCTTCTGTTGCTACACAATGTTGAAAGAGCCTAATGTCAGACAGACTGGCAGGTATGGTTACCTGTATCCAGCTGCCTGTCTTATCAGTGCTCCATGCGTTGTATTGGCCTTGGTTGTTCAGTCTGGCCAGGTGGGGCTCCCACTGTCCTGCAAAAGGAAGGACACGCAAGCAACCCTTGACGTAACTGATTCAAAAGGCCACGCCTGGTTTTTAAACTAATACCAGGTGGCACTGGTTACTTCTGACGAACCACCCCAAAATCTGGAGGCAGGCAGACTGTGGTGATACCTCGTTTGTCGTTCGCTGTGATCTGATCGTCTTTGACACTTCCAGAAATTAGACCCAGCGGATGATCACAATCTGGGAAACAAGCAAGGAAAACATTCATGACAACACTTCGTGACAACAATTGACCATTCGTTTCTTGCTCAACAAACGTTTCATATTTTAATAAATATACTCACCCACTATATTTTAAATACATTTTAGTGTCATTGAAATGTACTTGCATGTGTAATTCTTCGCGTTTGACTACCATGAGCAAATTGAGCGGGTCGTACTATTGTCTATAACCAGGAAGAGGGTCTGCATCCCTTTCTGTTGGTACAGTCCGACCTCTGTCTCCAGCTGCCACAGCCCAGGTTTGGACGGCAACATCTCCAGAGTCGCGAAGCCACCTGGGGGAACGGAACCAGAGAAGGTTAGCGTGGACTGGCGGCGCAACGTGGAACAGCACAACGTGTCACCCGTCCACGCTCTCACCGGGCAGGAGGGGGCAGACGGCCTGGGTGTGGTCCCGGGTCTGCTTGTGGAGGAAGATCTGGCCGTGGAAGTGGACACTGTGGAGGTCTGAAGGAGGCCCCATGTTGAAGAGGTGCCAATGCACCGTCTGGTTGGAATACATCCTCAGGCCCTTCAGACTGAAGATGATTCCGTTGATGGCTGCCACACACACACATTGTATTTTACATGGTTGTATTCATATGTGAGCAATAAGGCACAATGGAGTGTGT
Organism: Novumbra hubbsi; assembly: GCA_016801125.1. Taxonomy (NCBI): domain Eukaryota; kingdom Metazoa; phylum Chordata; class Actinopteri; order Esociformes; family Umbridae; genus Novumbra; species Novumbra hubbsi. Next base: position 17,395 of record JACXGK010007070.1, on the reverse strand, counting down.
TATATGATCAATATACCACAGCTAAGAATTGGACACAGCGTCATGTATCACATCCCTTCTTGCCTCATTGCCTACGTATACCACGGCTTACAGTGTTCAGTATTCATACCAAACATCCTAATCTTTTCAGCTAACCTAAACATAAATACATTCTTGTGTCTGGTTCAATCCCAAGCCCTTGTATAAGGACACACCCTCTGTTGTCTTGTTTTTTAAAGTGACTAATTCCTAGCTTTCTTACTCTAAACAATCACACCTGTTTTGGTTTCCCCTGCATTTCAGGTGAATCAGGTCTGGCCGGTCCAACCAGAATCCTACGCCTGCAGAAGGAGTGTCCAATTTCAACTGACCTCAGTGTCTATGCCTAGACCTTACTCTACATTCAGGAAGGGGGAAGCTCAGACTGACTCCTTGCCTGGTGCATTGGTAATGTTTTGCATGCTCAGCCGGCGGGTTCGTCTGGTAGCAGCATCTCTCTCTGTCTTCATTGCTCTTACAGATATTGTACAATTATACGCATACTTGACCAAAACGTTTTGATCCAAGTCTGGCACCAACACCCATCACTTGGTCATAATGCTGTGTGATTACAAAGGGCCTACCATGGAACTTAAGGTCATCTTTAGAATCAGGGTTCATAAGCCTGGCCCGTCTGTTCTTTCCTTCTGAAACATCTAGGTTCTTCTGGTAGTACCAGCTCTGGGACTCGTCAAAGGTCATGAAGAGCAGCATGAACTCTCTCATGTCCACCACCTTCTTGCTCAGAGTGTCCTTCCGACACACCAGCAGCGGCCCAATCAGGCCTGAGTGGATATCCTTCTCCTGGATGAGACAAGAACAAACCGTTTGGAAACTAGATTACTGGAATATCTCGTAGGATGTATTGTGGGCTCCATGCAAGCAAGAGGCGCATCAGAAACCGATCGTTAACAAGAAAAACCTCAGAAGCAGAGAAATGGACTATACACACAGAAAGTAGTGAAGCTGGATCCTTTAACCGAAACTAACAAATCAGAGCTGATCCACAAACAAATCAGAACTGATCCATGTTTGTCTATGGTCTGTGTGTAAAGTGTAGCCAATGTCTTAATGAGATATCCCTTTAAAGATACTAGTAAATTATTGTTTGATATATTCTATGGAAACATCAATGTCCACTCACAGGGTTGACACCGGAGTAGTAAGCCCAAGTGCGACAGTCAGACTCGTCTTTGGTAGGCCCCACATTGGCATTGACCTTCCAGAGGTAGGTGTAGGAAGCGTTGGGCTGGACCTCGTTGTCATACTTGTACCAGTACTTGGACTCGTCCTCGTAGGACAACCCTTCCGTCTGCTTGGTGTAGGAAACTCCTTTGGCGTGCAGCGAGTATGGACGGCTGGCCAGGTTCCTGAAAAATACCTAGAGGCCAAAGACACGTTTCATTTTCTGAGATATACCTAGAGGCCAAGGACACGTTCCATTTCCTGAGAATTACGTAGAGGCCAAGGACACGTTCCATTTCCTGAGATATACCTAGAGGCCAAGGACACGTTCCATTTCCTGAGATATATCTAGAGGCCAAGGAAACGTTCCATTTCCTGAAATATACCTAGAGGCCAAGGACAACTCCATTTCCTGAGAATTACGTAGAGGCCAAGGACACGTTCCATTTCCTGAGAATTACATAGAGGCCAAGGACACGTTCCATTTCCTGAGATATACCTAGAGGCCAAGGACACGTTCCATTTCCTGAGATATACCTAGAGGCCAAGGACACGTTCCATTTCCTGAGAATTACGTAGAGGCCAAGGACACGTTCCATTTCCTGAGAATTACCTAGAGGCCAAGGACACGTTCCATTTCCTGAGATATACCTAGAGGCCAAGGACACGTTCCATTTCCTGAGATATACCTAGAGGCCAAGGACACGTTCCATTTCCTGAGATATACCTAGAGGCCAAGGACACGTTCCATTTCCTGAGAATTACGTAGAGGCCCAGGACACGTTCCATTTCCTGAGAATTACGTAGAGGCCAAGGACACGTTCCATTTCCTGAGAATTACCTAGAGGCCAAGGACACATTCCATTTCCTTAGAATTGCCTAGAGGCCAAAGACTCATTCTGTTTCATTTACTGACTGCAGCATTTCTGCAGCATTTCTACATTAACAATTTGTATGTGGGTGTGTAAATGTGTGTAAAGGGATTTAAAGCTATTCCTGATTCCAGCCCACTATTTTAGGGACAGCCATCATTCCTCACTATCTATTTAAAAAAGCACAACAGGGTTACATTTCCTGAATAATACCCGGGGATATAAACATTCTACATGTATTGAAACGTGAAATTATACATTATACACACTAGGCACTTATGGCTCTGCGATTAGGCCTTTTGTCCTACCATGATCATTTGTCCAACCTCAGCCTTGATGACCGGCCCAAGGATACCCAGGTGTTCATCCATTTCCCCTCGGATTTGTGGCGTGCTGAACGTGCTGTCCAGGTAACCTCGGAACACCACCTTGGAGAACTTGGTTCGCCTTTCATTTTCCCCTGACTTCTCCTGCCTCCTGTTGTGGGAGTAGAATCAGAATCAGAATCAACTTTTTTGCCAAGTATATTTTCACATACAAGGAATTTTCTTTGGTGCTATGGTGCAAGACAGACAAATACAGTAAGTAGTATGAGGTAAAATTTGAGTAAATATAAAATGTGCAAACATCTACTTAATAAGTTGAAAAGTGCAATGTGCATGAAGGAAGTAGAGGCGAATAAAACAAAAGTTCTGCGGCCACAGGAGACGACGAACATGTTCCATAACCGCTGATGTGGCAGCTTTCTGTACGTCTCCCCCCGCCCCCCTCTCCCAGGAGGGGCCCTTACTTGTGTCCGTAGCCCCCATAGTCCCACTGCACCTCCTCCGCTGTAATGAAGTACACCTTCACGTTGTCCCCCTCCGTTTTGAGGAAATATTTTGCGTTCTCGTCCAGAGTTAGATCCCGCACGTCCCTCTTCTCCTTGTAAGGGTCGATGTAGTCGATCGTCTCGTACTCGTCCCCCGTGGTTTCGCCCGCGTGTTTCAGCGTTATTTCCCCGTGGCCGTCGTTGGCCACGTAAAGCTCATAGTCGCTGAAGTCCGGTCGTGGCACGCCGATCACGATGGCTTTGTTCGAGTAGTCCTCCTCGCTGGAGATGGGTCTGGCCCCCCGGGGGGTGAGTCCGACGCTGGGAGGGGGATTGAACCCCCTCGGGGAGAAACCGCTTCTTCTCGGCGGCTGGGGCTTGTACGCTTTCTTTTTCTTGGTTTTCATGCTGTGACCTTTGTCCGGTTTTTGTCTACGGGTGACGACCTTGGTGTTGGGTTTTTTCATTTCTAAAGTGGTACTGGGTTCTGGGAGTTTGTTCCCGACGTATTTGATCATGTGATCGGGCATCTCCATAGGGACCATCTTGTGTGTTCCCTCATAGCCCCAGTGCCCCTCCTGTAGGTCCAGCATGTTGGTGCGGATGACTTGGCTATTGTTGTTTCCCAGGTAGATGATCACTTCCTCCTCGGAAATCTCTTCATAGTTGAGGTCTGGCTGCTCAGTGGCTGACAGCGATTGGTTGTCCGCATCTGGATTATCACCTGGGGTCTCCTGGGAAAATCTTTCTGAGGTGGACTTTAGCACAGCAACATCTTCTTTACTCTCAGATCTATTCTCTGATGAATTTCGGCAGTTTACACCAGTGGTATTTATTGTGTCATTCTGTGTTTCCACTGTGCCAGATAATGTTCTGGTATCTGATTGAAGTGTGCAGTTTTGTGAAACCCCACTGCTGGAGTTGCAAGGTGTGAATGTGGCTTCAGACACATATGCAGCATTTCCTTGCTGATCACGTGTGATGTTTTCCAATGAACCATTAACAGTGATGTTACCACTACTTCCAGTTTCAACAGGAAAACTGGTGATGTTGTTTTCCTTAAACCTGCTAATATCTATCTCACTAACTTTACCAATCAACACCCTATCCACTAGATTTAGAGATACATTTACTGCAGTACCGTCTACATTGTATGAAGCAGTGGCGAACGTCCTGCCCAGGAGTACATTGTCACCAACATCCCCCTTTCCCTCTTCTGTATGGATGGAAGTGTTGGGAAGTATCTCGGAGTAAGAGAAGACATCGCCTCTAGTAATAACTTCGTTTAACTCTACCACATTGTCCTGCAAGGAGCTGTTCACAGTGGTCCACTCGTGTCGAGTTTGTATGAGCCTTTCTCCCACGGCGTCTGAAAGCATTTTGATCTGACCCGGTGATGTTTCCGTGGCTCTGACTGCCATGTCAAGAACTGTCATGTTCTCATTTTCCGTCTTCTGCATTAAAGAGTGGTTAAAGCTTGAGTCCAACTGAACCACTGTTAAGTTCAGCAATTCTGTTGCATTCCCAGCAAAGCTTTTGTTCAATGACTTTGTTGTAAATGTACGTATGACAGGTATCTCCGTCTTAGCTAATGACATGTTAGTTGTCTCCGTTTCAGCCAATGAAGTGTTAGTTGTCTCCTTCCCAGCCAATGCCATGTTAGTGGTCTCCTTCGCAACCAATGATGTGTTAGTTGTCTCCTTCCCAGCCAATGATGTGTTAGTTGTCTCTCTCGCAGCAAATGACATGTTAGTTGTCTCCCTCCCAGCCAATGATGTGTTAGTTGTCTTATTCCCAGCCAATGACATGTTAGTTGTCTCCCTCTCAGCCAATGACGTGTTAGTTGTCTCCTTCCCTGCCAATGACATATTAGTTGTTTCCCTCCCAGCCAATGACGTGTTAGTTATCTCACTCCCAGCCAATGACGTGTTAGTTGTCTCCTTCCCTGCCAATGACATATTAGTTGTTTCCCTCCCAGCCAATGAAGAGTTAGTTATCTCCTTCCCAGCCAGTGATGTGTCAGTTGTCTCGCTCCCATGTAATAATGTGTTACTTGACATGTCATCAGGGAATAAGGTAAGATTTCGGTTCACATCGCCGACAGAATAAGGCACATCGACAGTGTCATAATCCAACACAGACAGATCCAAGTTTTCCATGTCTGTCTCATTTGTTTTATTTTTGAATGACCTCAGATTCAGAAGCTCTGCCCATTCTTCTGTATATTCATCAACCACTAGCTCTTTTGTTTTCTCAATCTCAATCTCGTTCTCTTTTTCTGCTTCCTTGGCCTTTTCAATATCCTGAGGTTTCCATGTGGAAAACACATCTTTTGTACTTCCCCTAACTGTGTCTGGTTGTGGGTCATTTTCATATTCATATATGTAGTCCCTGTAGCATTCAACGTCTTTGAACTTCACACGCAGTCCCTTGGTGGTCTCATGAGAGTTCAGGGAGGCCAGCAGCCAAATACCTGACAAAGGAAAAGAACAAATGTATTCTTACAATTCAAACAAAGTTCTCAAATTCTCATGCCGTCTTCATTATATATTGTGTGTGCTGCACTATCGTTTAGAGTCAAACATCAATGAGAGAGGACTGATTTAGGCCAGTGACACCAGGTAGGTGACATTAATGACGAGGGAGATCAGAAAACCTGAGGCTCCGGACCTCCTTGAAAGTCATATTTTGATTGGACATTGGTCAGAGGATAACTACACGAATGTAATTCGCAATCATCAACAGACAGTCCATAGCAGTCCATTAAGCACTGACTGACCAATGTTGTCCATGTTCATGGTGATAGTCTCGCCGGTCATGGGGAACAAGCTGAGGAAGTCCTCGGTGCGGTCATTCAGGTCAAACGTGTGACCGTAAAACGTTACGGTCTGGACGTAGTCGTGCTCTCCAACGCTAGAGACGTGCCAGGTAACGATCTCCCCGTTGCAGAAGCCCAGGGGTTGGCCGCTCTCATACACATACCCGTTAATAGCTGGGGAAAGAATGAATACCACTTCAGTCAGTGAGGGACATTGGTCACATAGTCAGCCAATCGAATGTCTTTCCATCTTAAAGGTCCCGCCCTGTAAACAAACCATTGGTTTTGAAGAAAAACAAATAGGGACACCTAATGTATTGTAATTAAACAGAAAGACTGAGGCACCTGTACCTCATTCAGATCAGGATTGGTGGGGCAATCACTTTAAGTGATCTTATTTTGGCAGGGACTTTGCCATGTCAGTGGAGTGATCATCTGACCATTGGTGCGTTAAAAAAAAAATACAATGTAGACATTACTCTGAGTGCATTGTAGTTTGAAAAGATTTATATTAAAAAGTAGATTGTGTGTTATTCTCAGATTATCAAATCGTAATTTCAGATTATACTGAAGACCGGTACTCACTGTGCATAATGTTTGATTTATAAAAGTCTGGGTCATCTTTCTTGACCTTTCCTTGATCGCTGTACGATGCAATGTTTTCATCCAGGTACCAGCTCTTATTCTCATCAAAAACCGCAAACATAGCATGCTGCTCTTTGTCCGATTTTAGCTACGAAGACAAGAGTCAAATATATCTAAGCACTTCGAAGCGTCAACAAAATGCATTTAATTCAGTTAAGAGAGAGACAGTTAAGAGAGAGAGGGTATCAGCTCTCTAAGATTTCAAGTATTGCATTTGATATATTACCCCCCCCATGCCAAACCACTAAGCCTGTTGGATGGAACCGCATTTTGGGTCCCAAGCGGAAACCCTTTCCACAGAGTGTCTACAGACCTGCGTAGAAACAGAAATACCTGCACGTTCCTCTTGCTAAGGGACTGGCTCTTGCAGATGAGCAGGGGCCCAACTAGACCCGATGCTATGTCTCGGGGTGTGTTCACTGCACTGTGGTACATGCGCGTCACGCACTGCGAATCGCCCGGCAACGGCTCGTCCTCCTCGATGACCGGCCACACGTAGGTGTACGTCTCCCCGGGCTGGACTCCATGGGTGTGGTTGCCCCCCGCGGGGTAGTTCTCGCCCTCTGCTGCCTTGTCCACGGTCAGGCCGTGGGGGTAGACGCTGTACGGCTGGGTGGCCATGTTCTTGAAGACGATCTGGGCATGTGGGACAGCAGAGGTTGGGTTCTCCTGGCAAGGGCTCTTGTCAATCCAAGTAACGATCGTAGTGTAAAGAGGCCCTAGAAAACACGCTGCTTATACTCGAAGAGGGTGAAACGTGTGAACGCACACGACACAGAGGCTGGGGATGGAGGTGGTAAGGGTCATCATCCATTTTAACATAGGAAGAGCATTGAGCGTTTGGGTTATACCTTGATGACGTCATGGATCTGTGCCCTGATGACTGGCCCGATGATGCCCAACTCCTGCTTCCTCATTTTGTTTTCCGCCCGCTCATTGAACATGGCGTTTGTGTACTGGGTGTATACCGCTTTCTTGTACTTCTTGCCTATACGCTCCGGGCTTTGATTTAGGTACTTTAACTTGAAGTCGCTGCGAGGACGAGGAAGAACAGAGGATGTCATATCGCCTGAAGTCACCGGGACTGGTGTAAATGAAGAACTAGGGTTGTTGTGGAGTGAGGGGCTCATTTGGGATTCAGCCATGAGGTGAGAATCCCAAAATATTCACAACTTCACTCTAGTGCAGGGGTGGGCAAATATTTTGGCTCGGGGGCCACATCGGGATTTTGAAATGAAATGGAGGGCCACATTTGTTTTTGTAATTTGTTAATCATAATTGATTTGGAGGCCAGAAAAGGGCAAAAGTTAAAACATACATCACATATGTACAGTAGATCCCATATAAGGTGTAAATAGTTAAAATTCTGACTCAGATGTATAAGAATGGGCTGGTGAGTTGGTTTTTTAATTCCCCCCCAAATAATTTTATTACATTCCGTGGGCCGGATGGGACAGCCTCGCGGGCCGCATTTGGCCCTCGGGCCGTAGTTTGCCCACCCCTGCTCTAGTGCGTACATGTTAGATTATCAAACGTTAGGCTATACGACGGAACTTAATAAACAAGAACAATTAAAGTACAGTTTACCCGTCAATTAATGCCGGCATATTTGGTGCGTAGTCCCACACAACCTCCTCGGCTGCGATGTAGTAAGTCCACTGTTGGCTCTGCTGTCTCTCCTTGATGGTCAGCTTACGCCTGGGAGGTTTGAACCCCTCGCAGCTCCTGACCTCCACGAACCCGTGCATACCAGCTACAACGGCAGGAAGGGTACTCGTTCAGCAGGACTGCACGGCACGCCGACGGGCGAAATCCGATCAGACACTTCCAGAACCCCCCCCCCCGCCGTCTCAATAAGCCTGGCTCCTCGCGCGCTCCCCTCGGACCGAGTTGAACGCCACGCTGAACGCCACTCACCCTCCAGATGCCTGTTGACGCGCGAGGAGAGGAGCCAGCGGCCCGCGTGGACCGCCGTCATGAGGGCGCTGGTGCCGGTGCCGGCGATCAGGCCCACGGACGAGACCCGGTGTCCGGCGTGCTGCAGGACCTGGCCGTTGACGTGCACGGAGAACAGCGCGGGCTCCGTGCTCGTCCCCACCAGGTGCAGGCTGACAGGGGTGTGGGCACAGACACTCAGACCTGGCGGAGGTGAGGAGGAGGGGGAGGAGGAGGCGAGCGAGAGGCGGAGGCCAGTGAGATGGAGAGACGACCGGGAGGACGTTGGTACCGACTGCAGCCTTCCATCGGTAAAGAATCAGCGTCAGTACCAAGTAGGTTTACCCATATAAGGAATATGGGGCACGACAGAAAACCCAGTAAGTGGTATTGGGTGAAAACTTTAAATGACACAGTTAATATAAAATGTGCAAACATTCACTGTATAAGTAGTAATGCATTAAGCATATTTAAGTTATGGGGCAAAGGGGGTCGGTGACAGTGGAGGTCGTCGGGCCTTGTTGAGGCCACTGCCGATGGGAGGTTACATCAGTTACGGATTACACAATGCAAGGTAAAGATTTTGATCTTTCTTTCATCGATGATTTAAGTGTTCCCTTCACTTCTTAGGGCCGTGCAGGATCTCACCGACTGACCTGGAATGGATCCATTCGTGTATCCGTTGATAGTGTACTTGACGTGGTTTCTAGGGGCTGTGGCCACATCCGTCTTTGGATTGTACAAGCTCTTATTCTCGTCAAACACACCCATGAGGATGATGTACTCCTGGTGGAACAACACCTTTTCTCCATGCTCGTCAAGGCTACCTGAGGAGAAGGGCAATTCAGGCTAAATATGCTTGGCTACTTTCTGACATGGATGTCTTGAGGCTGTAAAAGAGCCTTAACTTGTCTTGAGGCTGTGAATAAGACTTTTTCAGATTAGCATTGTGCATTTATTCCGTACCACATCGGCTATATTGGAAATGTCAATGGGTTAAACGACTTGTAGCTGTAACAGCCCATTACCTATCCTATTAACTCGCATGTTGTATATAACTGTATAACAACGTTATGTATTACATAGAATCATACATACTGAATATATTCCTCACCAGTACTAGCACTATTAAACAAAATAAATTGTCATGGCGATTGAAGGGGGCTGCGATACCTGCTTTACAGATCAGCAAGGTTCCGATCAGGCCCGAGTTGTAGTCCCTGACGATGTCATAGTGGGAGAAGTAGGTGTGGGTCAGACAGGTGGGGTCGGTGGCCCGGGGAACCACGTCTGGGGTCACCTCCCAGTAGTACGTGTGTTCTCCTCCATGGGGCACCGCGTCATCGGCTTTCTCAAACTGGGAGGTGTTGTCGAAGTACAGCGAGCCTGAAGGGAGACGCGTTGGATTTGTGATGATTGCTTTGAAATGATGCGCTGTTGCTTTGAAATGATGCGCTGTTGCTTTGAAATGATGCGCTGTTGCTTTGAAATGAAGAAAATTTTAACTTGAACTGAGGTTGTGTAACTTCCAACCCTGGTCGCACGCTGGATGCCTAGCATGGGACTGGCCTTTGCCCTGACTTTTATTGAGTAAGTGTCTGAACATGTGCAGACCTTTGTGAAATATATGTCCAGGGGAAACAAGGTCGTAATTAAAGATCGGAGAAAAGAACTATCTGTCGCTGTTTGGTTTTCTTAGTAATCGTTGTACTAGGCTGTTAGTTACCATCAAAGAACATTGTTTACCTTAATTCCTGTGATCCTTTGGAACAATACAATTATGATCTCTGTTGTAAACTGCCACAGAGGGATTATTTGATATAAAAACGTAGTTATATGTGTCGGTTGGAAGAACCTTGGGGATTTTGCAGTCAATATGACTAAAACAATCACTACAAACATCTAAGACCTATTCAGCTCAGAGTCCATCTCTGAAAGTTGTTCTGATATGTCCAGTCAATAAACAATGCCTCAGCCTCAGTGTATCACAGAAACGCAATGGTTTGAATAACTTACATGACAAGAGGCAAAATTATGAATTTAATGGAAGAATTTCTACCAAATATATAATGTGTCACGTTTTTTACAGAATTTTTTTTTCACTAAATTTCAATTTTGGGGTTAAACTGTGTTTTAGAATTATCCCCTTTTAGAGGTTAACCTGTCTACAATATCCAGCCATCTTGTTAAAATACTACATAACCTTGAAATTTCACAATATAGTTTGAGTGAAGCATTCATTAAAGGGTAATATAACTTTAAATCCACAGCAACAAACATAAACCCTGATCTGAGCTGGCTTCGGGGGTAATCTGTTGGTCTTCAGTTATGTCCTGCATGTTAATCTTCCTATCCTGTTTAATATTAAGTAAAAAGCCAAACACAGCTGCTTCTGTTGCTCAACATGTGTACTTAACTGAATGAATAACATTAAAGAGGCCCTTTAGTCCCTGTTCCCATAGTACCCACCCTCTGACTGTTTCCCATAAGTGATGCCGTGTGCGTGGAGGCTGTGAGGTTTTTCCGCCATGTTCTTGAAGGTGACCACCAGGGTTTCTCCCTCCTGACCCCGGATGGTGGGACCAAGGAGTCCTGCGAAATAGCCACAAGCACACACAGATATCGAATGAAATTGGTACTTTTCGCAAATTTTGTGACATTTCTAATCTAGGGGATGTTATATGTCTGTTTTTTTACTTAGTTGGAGGCGCCGTGATATAAATACAACAAATCATTCCACACGGTATGTCTCTCCATTATGTCAGAAAAGAAATGTGTGAGGAGAACGTTTCCATGTTGTCTTTCGGACTCACCCGATATCCATCATGGACCCAACCACAATGACAATACCAAAGCATAAACATGATTTACCTAACCAGGGCGGATGGGGCTTTGCCTGCTTGAATCCTTCGTCATACTCCCTGTACACCACTTTCTTGTAGAAGGATCTAGAACGCCATGGAAAAACCCACAGTGAACACAAACAGACCCCAGCCATGAACATACTGTACAGAAGATAATGAAGGACATATACGCAGGACCATAATTGACAACAATGATTACATTTTGTCCCAATACATTCGGTGGAAGGCAAGGAAGTGAGGCTGTGTGGCTGCTGTGACCACCAGATCAGACACTATCACGCTAAACCCTCCAAGATGAACTCCGTAAATCTGTCATATAGTCAAAGCACGAGGCCCGTCTCTCTTTTAGAGAGGACCCAACACACAGAGGGGAAAAGGAATCTAGGTTAGAAGATTCCAAAAGCATGCAATGTCTTAAATAATTCATTTGGAAAATCCAACTCAAAGGCATTTAGGAATGTTGTTTTTTGCAATTAACCTCTGCGTTCCATTGGAGGTATAGTCCCAGTCTATGTTGACCGCTGCAATATAGTAGTATCTCCGTCTGTCTGTGGGCTGCTGGGCTGCGGTGCGGGACGGGAGAACCAGGACCAGCGCTAGGAGAGGCAAGAGACGGTGAGCGTCTTCCCAGGAACGAATCCTCATATTGAGCTCCAAGGGTTTTGACGGTCTGTCTGTGGTGGACAAGAGGAAATTGTGACCTGACAATAGAGGTCCACTGTGTGTTTTATCTTAGGACACAGAGTCAAGAGCAACCTCCCCCGACAAAAACACACACACCCACGCTGTCACGTCTGATTACTCCGGAAGAATACTCCACACGAGGGTGCACATTGAGACACTATTTTGTTTCTCTCATTTTAATTTAAACCACATGTCATTTTTTGTGGGTTACTCCCTAGTGAAGTGACAACCACAGGAGGCGACATTCCTGTTTTGATAAACACAAACCTCAGGCTCATGGGAACATTTCATTTGTGACTGTGCACCATGGATTGTCCTGCAGATGACGTTCCTCAAATGTTCCACGATAAGCCTTGAAACAGTTCATTCAACCCCAGGATAGACAGTAACATCCCAGACATATAAACAATACACCACAATAGTTAGGAGAATGAGGGAAGAACACATGTTGAGGTAAAACAGATTCGCCTAATTTGAGTAATCTTTGCAGTACAGGAATCATAGGGGAAAGTAAGGGGGAGTTGAAAACACCTACAGGCCGTGCTGGCCCGTGACATAGCTGGAACAGACAAATGCTAGGGTCACTGTCGATCCATAGGGGGGCCCAAATGATGGAAGATTGTTTTATGTAACTTTTATCTTTTTTTTTACTAATACCATTTCAATACTATTTATTCAAAATACTACTAACAAAATGGAAAACCCCCAAAACATCACAGCTTATTAGGCCGTTTGTTTTGCGGTTTGCCCGCGGCATTCACTGTGTGCCAGTCACACACATTACCAGGACAAAATAAACCAAAATACTGAAAATAGTTGTGGAAGAGATTAAAACACCAAAATATTTCTCCATTATTTCAGATGTTTAGACATTATTTTCACCCGCGATGTGAGTCATAAGGAACAGCTCTCTGACATTGTTATCATTGTGCCACTGGAAGACGTACAACAAATGAAAGAACATTTCATGGGCTCTTGTGATGATCTATTCGTTCAGCAGAGGAGTCAACATAGGGAGGTTTGTCTTCACTCCTCCTCAAAAGGTTGGATGGGGCTGAACATCCCCTTTGAGGGCTGCAGAGGATGGTCTTACGCCAACGGCACCAACATGAAGGGAACGAACAGAGTTGTCCAGGCTGCGCTGCCTCAATAGAACTTTGGTGCCTTACTGGCTTCATGTGGAGCCCACACTTCAAATCGAGGTAGCTGATGCTGTAATTAGAGCTCATCAGAGGCTTTTTTGCTGCTTTGGATATTTAGCTAATTTATTTAAACTCTTCTCAGCATCCACCCAACAATTGGATATCCTCCTGAAACATGTCAAAACCATCCTGAAATCATGATGAACATGGAGGCTGAAATGTGTGAGGGGATGAATGTGGAGGCTGAATGTGTGAGGGGATGAATATGGAGGCTGAATTTGTGAGGAGATGAACGTGGAGGCTGAATGTGTGAGGGGATAAACGTGGAGGCTGAATGTGTGAGGAGATGAATGTGGAGGCTGAATGTGTGAGGGGATGAATGTGGAGGCTGAATGTGTGAGGAGATGAACGTGGAGGCTGAATGTGTGAGGGGATGAACGTGGAGGCTGAAATGTGCGAGGAGATGAATGTGGAGGCTGTACTTGAATATGGTTGACAACAGCAAAAAGGCATTTTGGTTATGAGGCTCCAGTGGGCGATAGAAATGTACCCCAATATGTAGGTAGCACTGAGAATCACAGCCACACTTCCTGTTACAGTGGATGCTGCTCTACGCTCAAACTGATTAAAACCTACCTGACTCAGGTGAAATAACGTCTCTGTGGACTTAAATCATGTGGTCCCACAACAGCTGGCCTATGATGATGTCATAGATGCCTTTGCTGCAAGAAAGGCAAGTATGGCTAGTAAGGCTGTAGAACAATGCTTCATTATGCATATTGCATAATGGTTCCTGTAAAATAATGGATTTTGTGCAATACTCTTATTTGTATCGTATTTAAAATGTTTTTTGTCACTTGCTTTGATACTGTTTCTATTTAGTGAGGTTTTCTTGTTTCCAAAAGACATTTTACATCAGTCATGAAGCTATGCAGTTTCTGTGTGAGTGTATGAACACAATGATGGGTGTTGGAATTGGCAAGGGGCACCAGATAAAGTCTTGCATATGGCATCAAATTGGGTAGGGCCAGCCCTGCCTACAGGACAGTCGATTTTTTGAAACCGGTTTGGTCAGTCCTAGACTAGATGGCATGTGAGTGTCGGAAAAGGAGTGTCGTTCAGATCAGGCTCTGCAAAAACGGGATAAACTTAGATTTGTTTGTAACTGGTTGTATGCGCACACATCGGACATCCAAGACTTTCCTCGGTCTATCCAACATAATGTCACTCGTAAAAAGTCCGACCACTGTTTCGTGCCCACTGCGCTTGCGCGCTTTTGTGTCTTCCAGGAAACAAACGCGAAGTAGGGTTACATTCAAAAATGCGATTCGAAGACCGTCAGAAGTAGAAAAGGTAAGATGTCTTGACTAGTAGTATGTTTTGTGGTGTTCAAACAACATCGTAAGGTTCTCCTTATAAAAAAAATATTATTTTTGTGGAAAGGACAGAATAAACGGTGTTGTCAACACAATGGCTGTGGCCAGTGGTTGACAGTGTGCGATGTTTACATTCTTTAAACACACCGCAATGCAATCGAGCAGTTGGATAACAAGTTACGTAGCTTTGGCTAGCATATCATAGCTAGTATCAATTTATAAATTGATACTAGCTATGATATATTGCGATCTAGAGTTTATGGGCACTGATGACGTCCGGTATTATGGATCGTCCTGAGCCTGCCGGCATGGCTTCACATATGAGCCCTGTATAAATGACATATTCACATTTGTGTGGCTACTCTCAATATGCATACACACATTGCAGCAGCCCAAAGTATTTAGGCAGGCCTGAGACCAAGTGGTCGAGGATTGTTCAGGTTATACAGTTTGTACTATCACTGCGTTATTACCTACATTACAGCTTTTCTGGTTATACAGTTTTTACTATCACTGTGTTATGACCTACCTTACTGCTATTCATACTATACAGTTTCTACTATAATTGTGTTATGACCTATATTACTGCTATTCAGGTTATACAGTTTGTACTATCTCTGGGTTATGTCCTACATTACTGCTATTCAGGTTATACAGTTTGTACCATCACTGTGTTCCGACCTACATTACTGCTATTCAGGTTATACAGTTGGTACTATCTCTGGGCTATGACCTACATTACTGCTATTCAGGTTATACAGTTGGTACTATCTCTGGGCTATGACCTACGTTACTGCTAGTGCTGGGCCAGCTCTCATATGCCAGGTTGCGGTCTCCACCAGGGTGCTTTGTTGTGTGTGTTTCACTGGAACAGGAGCCCAGCGTTTGTGTGGTGGTTCCAGAGTTGGCCCCGTCCATGGCGTGCTGCCGGCAGAGGTCCAGGCGGTGTGGCCGTTCGTCGGCCTACACTCTGGGCCTGGGCCTGGGCTTCGTCACCCTGGGCACCTCTCGCATCCTGCTACTCAAGATGTCCGCCAACGAAGGTCTGTACCGGGGAATCGGCCGCAATGTCACTCCGAGTTTGGGACCCTGTCGTGTACAAACTGTTTCTCTCTCTTCTTCGTCGCACAGGGAACGAGTACGACTTCCTGCCGGCGTCTGTGAACCTTCTGGCCGAGGGCCTCAAGCTGATCTTCTGCCTGGCCATGTCTCTCAGGGTCATGGTCCAAGGTAAGAGACCGGAGAGGATTCCGTCTCGTCTGAAAGTCAGAATTCAGTTGTTTCGCTTGCGAGGACAATAGGGAAGGGGGAGGGACGCGTGTTGGGTCTTCCGTGTGCCAGCGTGTGTACGCAGTGTTGTGTCTTCCGTGTGCCAGCGTGTGTACGCAGGGTTTGGTCTTCCGTGTGCCAGCGTGTGTACGCAGGGTTGTCCCTGTTTCAAAATGAGGCCACGGCGGTACCCCAAACCCCGCTACGCGGTACCCGGTACCCCAAACCCCGCTACCCAGCGCTCCATCGGACGCCCCTCTGTGACATGCTGCATTTAATATCTGGCTACTCACTTCTAAAAAGACAACTATTACAGTGTTCCCGCTATTACAGTGTGCCCGCTATTACAGTGTGCCCGCTTGAGCAGATAAAGCACACGACAATGTCCTCCCTAATAACAAGTTACATGCAAAGGAAGAATATTATTTTTACATTTGTAGTTTTTTACCCTTTTGTGTTTTTTTGTTGTTCTGTTCTGCCTGTCAGGGGCCGTATTCACAAAGCCTTGTAAGCCTAAAAGTAGCTTTTAACTTGCTGATTAAGGAGCAACTCTTTTAAATCAATGGGCGTGTCAGTCCTAACTTCAGTCTCCTAGATATTTGGTCTAAGAGTATTTCACAAAGCGTTTATCTGCTAAAATCTGTAAAACGTTATGGGTAGTCAAAAAGATCAAGTCAAGACACGGTATTGCCCTAATCGTGAAGGTATTATGATCATGGTAGGGCTAGACAGGGATGCAGTCACTTCACCAACAAACAGAAACTATCCAGTAACACTGGAGATCAAGGCTACGACAACAGGCCACAGGGAGAATGCAGCTATGCAGGGCAGACGAGCTACGTATATCTCAGTCCTCTGGCTGTGGTATATGACATAACGCAACAAATCCCTTTTGTACTATCTGTAAAGCACATTCAATGGCTTTTATGTATGAATTGTGCTAGATAAATAAACTTTATTGATTGATAGACTAGACAAGTCAGCATGTCATTCTTGGTTCCATGAACAGGGCGTCATCCATAGCAACAGGTCAAACTACGCCCTTTCTCTTAGCTTAAGACTTCTTCCCATTCCTTAGTAAAAGTTGTTGTTAGCAGCTTTGAGAATAGGTTTTAAGAGGATACTCTTAGCCAGGTGCTTTTAGGTCGGTCGAGTCCTCCTAGTGGTAAGAGAAAATGTTTTGTGTATACTCTGTACTACTAGACATTTTATTAAAGTGCATCCAGCGTATAGTTTCTGCTTGGCTGTTTTACTAAACAGCCACATTGGCTTGACAATGCTTCTAGCGTACAGAACATATAATTCTCTCTCCATTATGCCGTCAGACACACACACACACACACACAAGGTTTGGGTTCTATGCAGGAAGATCGCTGTTGTACGTCCTCATTAGCTGTGTTTGGTTCCAGAGGGTCGTTCCTTTCGAGAGATGCAATGCTCCTCTGTCCCGGCCCTCCTGAGTTTCATGAAGTGGGCGGTCCCGGCCTTCCTTTACTTCCTGGATAACCTCATAATCTTCTACATCATGACCTTCCTACCCCCTGTGAGTTTTATGTCTTCTTCTGAGCGGAGTCTACAAGTGACCTCATCCCGTCTTTGAGGTTCAGGTGTGCAGATTTGGGGAGGGAGGTGCGCTGTTTGGGGAGGGAGGTGCGCTGTTTGGGGAGGGAGGTGCGCTGTTTGGGGAGGGAGGTGCGCTGTTCGGGGGGGAGGTGCGCTGTTTGGGGAGGGAGGTGAGCTGTTTGGGGAGGGAGGTGAGCTGTTTGGGGAGGGAGG
>JACXGK010007069.1:0-26510 GCA_016801125.1 Novumbra hubbsi | reverse complement strand
GGTCCTGGCTGTGGCCTCTAGATTTCTCTATGTGGCTGGGGCTCACAGCCAGGACCTGACTCTGATTCCGGTTTGTTCTCCCCAATCAGAGACAGCTGTACACTGTTGTCTCTGATTGGGGAACCTATTTATGTGTCGTTTAGTTTTGGATGTTTGTTGGTTCATTGTTTTTCTGTCATTCGTTGCTGTCGGTTACTACTGTCATT
Organism: Novumbra hubbsi; assembly: GCA_016801125.1. NCBI lineage: Eukaryota > Metazoa > Chordata > Actinopteri > Esociformes > Umbridae > Novumbra > Novumbra hubbsi. Next base: position 26,304 of record JACXGK010007069.1, on the reverse strand, counting down.
TGTTTCGTTTGAACTGTTTTGTTGGAGCACCTGGAGTTTTTCTTACGTAGCCCTTTGTTTGCTATTTGTTTTTGTTCTGAATTAAAGCTTATCATTTCGCTACAGCTCTGCAGTTGTGTTCGTCCTCCGGAGATGGCAATCTTGACAAACACTAGAAGCGCCAAGGCGGGCAAATCTTCACCCAGTGAAGAGGAAAAAAATTATAACTTTGCTCTCGATCAAATTCCAGGACCCTGCTTTTTTTACTTTTCCTAAATATGTGTGTTTTATTCCGCAGTATTTTTAAATTGTCAAAATCACAAAGAAAAGTTGATTTAGGGCAATTCAATGTTAAATTGCATGTTCAGCCATTTTTATTCTACATTCCATGGTTGCAATTCTCTTTTCTATCAGCAGATGTCGCAAGTGCTCCCGTATACGAGTCTTCTGTTGTTTAGAAAAAATAAATCTTTAAAGTGTATAAATATATAGATCAACGGTATTCAATTCAAATGTAGAAAGGTCAAGTTATACCAAAATACTTCAAGCAAAAGTCCGGAACGTCTTATTTGTGTTATGATTCAGTGCCATACATATTGAAGTAGTCTGGTAGTTGTATGTATGTAGAAAGCAACGGTTTATTTTATTTGACTCAAATCAAATAAAGTGTACAATTCAATAATAATAATACATATAGCTGCAAGCAGCAATTTGGGTTACTCCACAACATTGGGGACAATTCGAAAATTGTCTGTATTGTCGTGCGCACAAAATGCGGAAGCGTAAAAGCTAATTTTAAGCTGGAGCAGACAGAGTTGAACTATGAACCCTGAGTTTACAATTGGTACACTCTAACCACTGCCCCACCAGCAAAGTTAATAAATTGACTATCTCGGAATGTTTGGTATTTTTCGACTTGAAAATATACATGACGGAGTGACCCTAATAATAAAACCTACAATTACAATAGGATTACTCCTGACGGAATTAACCTAATAATGTTACATATGAAAATATTAAAAGTCCACTGAGTAGTCTAAAGTGTTTGATTGACGCAGACATCTGGACAAACGTTTGAAAATACACGGAAGCGGGAGCTGAGCGAAATTATGCAGGAAAGTTAAAATTGACAGATGCCGAACTAAAAGCATTCCTGGATCTTATTTATTTTGGAGGTGCTCCTGGCGGTAATAGCATGAAAACCGAGGATTATGGGTCGACCGAAATGAAAATTAAAAAAATTGAGATATCTGCGCTTTGATGACAAGACCACAAGGACTGCCAGTCTTGGGAATAATAAATTTGCGATGATATCGGAGGAATTCGATACGGTTGTGAAAAACAGTGCAGTGAGAACATAACTGTAGTTGATAAACAAAGCGCAGTGTCGCTTTACACAATACATGGCCAATTAACCAGACACATTTGGTATTCAATTCTAAATAGTCGCCAACAAAATACATGTTGCGGACAATATTGTTATGCGACTGCGAAAAGGAGATGTAATATAATCAGTATACCCACTATATAATTGGTCTAACCACTGCGCCACCGGAAAGTTATTGACATAACCATTTCGGAATGTTTGGTATTTACCTAATTGAAAATATGCATGAAAGAGGGTTAGAATTATATTCTTACTTTGTTCTTTTAAATGTCACTTGTTTTATTCAGTGATATTTGTAAGCAGGTCGATTTATTGTGAAATTTAAAACGTAACACGGACAATGGCTATAGATCGACAGTAAGGTGAAGGCGCAAGACAATCTCCTAGACATCACCAGTTTAGTTGCCAAAGTCATTTTCACTTTATATTTTCTTCCTTGCGATTTGTATTATTCCACCAATATTTTGAAACTGCAATGTTGAGCACGATATTATATTGTATAAAATCGAGCCAGACCGGCGTCTTTACACATTGTAGTTACTGCAATCGTTACACCCTTACCTCGAAAACGATTGCAAAACTGAATCAAAACACTTTGACACAAGATAAAACAGACACCCAAAGGTTTCGGTCTTGACTTTGGATCCATACAAGAAGCGCCATTACGTGTCAGTAAATACGTCCCTGTCTGTAGACTGTGGAATATTTTAGTAAAGAGTGTGTGCTATTAGAAACAAACCGTGCCGGTAGGGCGTATACTCTGAAATAGCCAGCCGGGGATTATAAATGTTAATCAGTACATTCCAGAGGTAGGACCATAAATCAAGAGATTAGAGGCAAGGACATCGAATGTTTAGGAAGACCGGTTAATGGCCTTTTAGCTGGACCCACAGATGCGGACAATGAAGAGGATATGTAAACAAGAGCTAGCAGAGGTTTCCTATCAGATCTCCTGGCGCCAGCCTACCCCATCAACTGTCTTCTTCGTCTGCCTCCGAGGTCACCAGATGGCCCCACGGATAGAGATGGGGTCTGCAAGACGGGACACGCCCACACAGGAAGCACGCTCAGCAATTTCCATACAATGACTGGGTGTCTGATGTGAACAGACTTTAGATCTTCTTGGCTCTATTGTGGGTAACGATCTCCAGATATATCTGTAATAAAGGCGTTTACTTTGGAAATAGTTGACCGTGTGGACATTCTCTGATTCAGGACTCGGGGGGAGTAGTTTGAGTTCTACAAGACTCATGGGCAAATTTTGCCCAAACGACACATTAGGGGATAACAATGGCTCTGTGCTTCTAGTGTTAAGATAGGTTGGAGCTAGTAAATGCAGAAAATAATACGGTTCAGGCAAAGATCAGCACAGCAGAGCGCCCGGAAAGAGAGACCGGGGTGGAGGTGAAGACCAGACGAGGTGTCGAGCAACAAGGACAAAAGACCAGGGGCAACAACAGGTGAACTGCTATCAAATCATTATTTGTTCCAAAAGACATAGCAAACCCAGGACTTTTCAAAATGTCTCATATGTCTGGTTCTGTTTATGAAGTGCAAATGGACAGTGACGTTCATACACAACTTGGTGAAATAAGTAAGCAACACGAACAAGCAATGGCAAATATTACCATATTGAGTGAATTCTCTAAAAAGTCATATGTGTATGTGCCTAGGGAACATCACATTCCTTTTTTCAATGGTTATTTTGGTAAGGATGGTAGAGCGGTAGATGATTTCATTGAGGAAGTCAAACGTGTTTTACGTGCAAAAAATCAGTCTGGGGATGATCAATACGACTATTATGTCACTGTTGAGATGTGCAGCTTGGCAAGAAGTATGGTTGCGCAGTAAGGGTGAGCCTGACCAAATGAAAGATGTATACAATTACCTCAGAGAGGCTTTCCGAGATAAACAAAGTGGTCCTCAGTTGTTACATAGCTTTTATAGTCGCAAACAAAGAGAACAAGGGGATATATACTTGTGTTCTCACATGCGTTAGTGCAAATCCTTAGATTCGTTTTAAAACAAACACCCAAGGCTGTAACTAATGAGAAGCTAGTGTTGAGAGATCAGTTTGGGGAGGGCATTAGGGATCCACCCCTTAGAAGAGAGCTCTGCAAATATGTTAGGGACAAACCGGAATCTACACTAATAGAAGTATGAGAGGAAGCGCATATGTGGACCCTTGAGGAATCTAGTGCACAAAGCCACCAGAGTATAACGTGTCTGGTCATTCAGTCAGAAATTCAGTCAGAAATGCACACTGTACGGCTTTGAATGCTGGCGGTCAGAAGTCTGTTACCTTGGAAGATGTCCTACAGTTGGTTGCTGAACAAAGCAAGGCCATCAGTGAGTTAACAAACGCAGTGAAAGATCTTACAGGTCGACCAGCGGTGGCTAGCAGTTTTCCCAGCGAAGACACAGCTGAGGTTAACAGATAATGGAAAACCCATATGTTTGAAGTGTCAAATGGAGGGACATATTGCCAGGAATTGCCCATCAAAACCAAGCTTTTGAAAAAATTGCCAGAAGGACAGCAAGCTCTGGATTGCAGGGAAACGAGACCCCTCGGTTGCTGGGAGTCGGGCAATCCGGGGCCACACTCTAGGCTCAAATGAAGACAAACCATCTCAGAAGGTGTTATTGGAGCGCGCAGTAGGAACATGTCCCGTTGTAGAGATCAAGATTTGTGGGGTTGTACCACCTTGCTTACAGGATACTGGCAGCCAAGTAAGCACCATTACTGAGGGTTTTTTCAGACAGTATTTAGGAGGAGAGGATGCAGATATGCTTTCTACATCTGGCTGGCTTAAGTTAACTGCTGCTAATGGGTTAGATATAACATACATGGGATACCTGGAGCTGGAGGTAGAGACAATGGCAATAGAAATTCCTGTGGGTTCTTAGTGGTGAAAGAGCATCAGGGTTCTCAGGCATCAACCCCAGGGATTTTGGGCATGAACATCATCAGTCAGTTGACAGTTGGTCCATGCTGAATTTGATAACACACTGGAAGGAAAATTGGATTCGAACTGGAGAATTACTTTTCAGCAAGTACAGAACTGCAAAGTCCATAAGAAAGCATTTGCAAGAGTTGCAGGTAAAGATCCTGAACACATACCTGCTGCTTCCATAGTTACGGTCATGACAAGGGGTCTTCCCAGAGGGTCTGACAAAGGTACTCCAATGTTACTGGAATCAATGAACACAGCATTACCTGACGGTCTTGTAGTCATCCCGACACTTGTTGATTGTTAAAGCTAGTGTGTACCAGTGCAGGTTGTAAATTGGTCCCAGGAGAATGTGTGGCTCCCGCCAAGAACTAGGTTAGGTGTTTTGTCTCCAGTGGAGGCAGTGAATAGCAAAGGGAAGAGTGAAGTGAAGTTTCAGCGCATCTCAGCAAGCGTTGAACAAATTTTGGATTTACAAACGTCCATTCAGTTGCAATCTGTCTTAGACAGGTTAGACATTGGTGGTACCAAGGAACAGCAAGCAAAGTTAAGTGCAGTATTGACCAAATACACCAATGTTTTTGCAATGGAGGATGAAGACCTTGTATATATGGACAAAGTCAAACATAAAATAAATCTAATCGATAACGTACCTGTGACACTCCCCTATCGGCGCATCCCCTATCGGCCCCCACACAATACCAAGAGGTGAAGGAGCATATTTCAAGGTTGGTAAAAAAGGGTGTTGTCCAGGAGAGCTCCAGTTCCTATGCTTCACCCGTGGTGATTGTGAGGAAAACTGATGGTAGTATACGACTATCGAAAACTGAAACAGAAAACAAGGAAAGATGAATTTCTGCTACCACGCATTGATGAGAGTTTTGATGCCCTGCAAGGCGCCAACATCTTCTCAACAATAGATTTGGCAAGTGGGTACCATCAGGTGGCAGTGGAAGAGGTGGAACGCCACATGACAGCTTTTGCAACACCTTTTGGACTGTTTGAACACCTAAGGATGTCGATGGGGGTATGTAATGGACCGGCAACATTTCAGAGATCAATGCAAGCGACCATGAATGATTTGGGGTTTCAGATAATGTTAGTCTATTTATATGACATCATGGTGTACTCCCAGACCTTTTCAGAACACTCAGAGAGACTAGATGCAGTACTAAAACGCCTTCAAGAGACGGGACTCGAAGTTAAAATGGAAAAATTCAATTTTCTATAACAAAAAGTTAAGTTCGTAGGGCATCAAGTTTCCGCAGAACAAATAGAGACTGATCCCAACAAAATCTCAGCTGTCATGCAATGGCCAGTTCCTGCTAAAGTTAAGGAATTCTGCTCATTCCAAGGTCTTTGTAGCTATTACAGAAGATTTGTTGAAGGGTTTACAAAGCTAGCAGGTCCACTGCACAACTTGGTCAATATGTGTCTCACAACTGCGAGTGGAACTAAAGAAAATCTGATGTTCAGTAGCTGGTGGATTGCAGAATGCCAGACCACTTTTAGTACCCAGGCACCCATTTCAGGCTATCCAGATTGCACATTTCCATTTATTGTGAAAACCGATGCCAGCAGTCATGGGCTAGGAGCTATTCTGTATCAGAAACAGGGTGACAAAAACAAAGTGATTGCATACGATAGTAGGAGGCTGAGAGAAAAGAACAACCGGTATTGTAGTAGTAGTAGTAGTAGTATTCAAATTGGCAATATCTGATACGTTCCGTGGGTATCTATTAGGTTCAAAATGTACTGTGGTTACGGACAACAACCCTTTGTGTCATCTAAATACTGCCAAGTTAGGAGCCATTGAACAAAGATGGGTGGCACAGTTAGCAGTGTTTGATTTTGATGTTCAGTATTGCCCAGGTAGGCAGAATGCTGCAGCAGATGCTCTCTCTAGGCACCCATTAGCAGGGGAGCCTGAGGCTTCTTTGGAGGACACTGAGTTGGACAACTGTTTGGCTATTTGTAACAGGATCCACAGAGGAACAGCCATAGAGTCAGAGTTGGAATCCAGAGCTTCAAGAGCAGATGGTTGTTCTGTCGGGGCGACAGGCCAAGAGAATATTCATACCCTACCTGGGTACTCCAAAGATGAGCTTGTTACTTTCCAACAGCAGGATTTAGTGACAAGTGGGTTCCGAATATTTTGGGATAAAAAGAGAAAGCCTACTGGAAATGAAATCTATCTAAACCTGTTCCGTCTTTTGTTGAAGCACTGGGTCTGTGTTAAAGAGAGGGATGGATTATTATACAGGGTGGTCATTGATGTGAGACACTGAGAATGTTTCCAGTTGCTGTTACCCACATGTTTGAATAATCCAGTCCTAGAAAGTGTACATGACTCAATGGGGGACCAAGGGATCGAGCGTACTCTACATCTGTTACGACAGAGGTGTTTTTGGTTAGGACTTCATGAAGATGTAGAACAATGGATCAAAAGATGTCAGCGTTATGTGCTAACTAAAATGCTGCAAACCAAAATACATCAGACAATTAAATCATTCTTGGCCACAAGACCGCTGGAGGTAATGGCTGTGAACTTTACGGTACTTGAATCTGCAACTGATGGTTGAGTGAATGTCTTAGTGATGACAGATGTTTTTACTAAGTTCACCTAAGCGTTCCCTACAAAGGCTCAGAAGGCCGATACAACAGCGAAGATTCTGCTACGAGAATGGTTCATGATATGATGGAGTCCCGGAGCGGCTACATTCTGATCAAGGCAGAATCTTCGAGAGTAATGGCATAGCGGAATTATGCAAATTGTATGGAGTCAAGAAAAGCAGGACCCTACTAAGAATGCTCAGTGCGAGAGATTCCATCGGACATTACATGACCTGTTACGTACCCTACCAGCAGAAAAGAAACGTAGATGGCCAGGACATTTGCTTGAGTCCACACTCCACTATAGGGTATTCTCCATATTACTTGCTCTTTGGAGTTGAACCTCATCTGCCAGTGGATGCTCTAATGTTGCCAACCAACATTATTGGTTGGCAATGCAACAAAGGAGACACATACCAGGGCAAAGGAGTACCCCGAGCAGAAAGCTGTGGCAAGGATTTCTGCTTATAGTGACAAGGTTAACTGTCCCACTATTGACATAGGTAAATCGATGTATCTCAGAAACAGACCATTAGGGAGAAACAAGATTCAAGATGCGTGGTGTTCAACCCAGTACCGAGTGATTCAGATACATGGTACAACCTACACGGAGGAACCGGTAGCAGGAGGACTGGTTCGTAGGGTAAACAGAGAGAGAGGAAAGAAGGGAATTATCAGTGGACATTATTTCTCTTTGAGTTTCTCCTATTTCCTATCTAAATATAAGTACCCGAATTGTTAGGAAACAAACAATCTATATTCAAGTGCTTGGGAACCGGGACTAGTGCTGTGTTCGTGGTGACTAGAAACATAGGATCTGGGGACTGTTATCTTGTTGGTGAGATGGGGAGTGTGAGCTGTGCGTGGATCTTACACTGTCCTCCCACACTGTCTCTCAAGTCGTCAATATAATCTCACTCATAACAAAAACATTTTCTTTTTAGAATTAATCAAAAGACATTTAGATTGTGCCCTAGGGATCAGTCCTTGGCCCACTCCTCTTTTATCTCTACACCACTGTACACTGTCAAATTCGCACATGGCCTGTCCTGTTATTGCTACGTAGATGAAACTGAACTATTCTTCTTATTTACCCCTTCTGGTTCCCAGGATGCAACACAGCTTGGATGTCAGCCCACCACCTCATGCTTAACCTTGATGTTGAGAGAGATGCGCTTCTTCCCGTGGAAGGCCTGCTAGCTCCAAAATCTATCATGTCATGCATTTTATTGCAACGGACCCTTTGATGAGTATCTTAATTATCTTGTGTTTCGCCCCACTTACCATAGCCTTGACGTGGATTTGCGTTTCGACTGGAAGTGTGTAGAACAGAGGTGACATGGGAGAACTTGGGAAGGCTGATCACCAGACGGGCTGCGGCATTCTGAATTAGGTTTGGTTGCACTTGGAAGACTCATTAATAGTGAGTTTCAGTAGTCCAGACATGATATGTAAAACGACGGTCAGCACTCCCGGGCAAGGTTCCAAGGGGAGGCGAAGGGTGCATCCTCTCACCTGGATCCTGTTTGTTCATTATGTGTAGTTTTTAAGTGTGGGGTTTGTGGGTTGTCTTTGTTGGTGATTATTTTCTGAGTAGCGAGCGTACAAGGGGAACCTAACCTTTTTGAAGCTCAACCTTTTTGTGATTACCGTTACGGTGCACCCTTGTTTTTGTTTCAATACCTTTTGAGAGATTTTTCAATATTACCTACCACTGTGTCCGTGCATCTGCTTACGAACACTCAGAGCACCCCAGCCATTACAATTTGACAAGTGCCTGGACAAGTGCATGGCAAGGATGGTTCGAAATAGGCTCCGAGGGGCTGGGCTGAAGTCATGCAAAGCTAGATAAAAGCCCTTCCTTAATGAGAAACCAGGCTGATGTTGATGTAAAATACCATAAGGATTGGACCATAGAGGACATAGTAAGGTAATCTTCTCTGATGAGTGAGATTTTCAGCTTTGTCCAACACTTGGTCATCAAATAATTTAGAGTTATATGGAGACCTGGCCAACAAGCCAGTGTGTCAAACCCACAGTGAAATTTGGTGAAGGACCGGTGATCAGGGGGTGCAAGGCTGGAATCTGGCACGTTTGTCTTTGTGACGGATGCCGCGTACAAGGTTGCTTCCTTCTATCCTGACAATGTTCACCAACTTTGAGGATTGTTTTTTCCAACAGGACAATGATCCAGGCCCTACAGCCAGGTCAATAAAGGTGTGGATGGAGGACTTCCAGATCAAGACCCTGTCACTTTGATAGCATGCCAAGACTCATGAAATCTGTGATTGAAAATCAGGGTTATTGATTTCCGAACTCTTCCTAAAATATTAGTATTGTGTTGTTTAACAATCAATATGGATTTATTTTATTTGCATTATTTGAGGTCTGACAGCGTTTCTTGTAGTTGGCCACCAGGTTTGCACACATCTCAGGGGGGATTTTCACCCACTCCACTTTGCAGATCCTCTCCAAGTCATTACATTTTTTAGGCTGACGTTTGGCAACTCAAACCTTCAGCTCCCTCCACAGACTATCTATGGGATTAAGGTCTGGAGACTGGCTAGGCCACTCCAGGACCTTAATGTGCTTCATCTTAAGGCACTCCTTTGTTGCCTTGGCTGTGTGTTTTGGGTCATTGTCATGCTGGAATACCTATCCACGACCCATTTTCAATGCCCTGGCTGAGGGAAGGAGGTTCTCACCCAGGATTTGAAGGTACATGGCCCCATCCATCGGCCCTTCAGCTTTCCTGTCCCCTATGCAGAATAACACCACAAAAGCAAGATTTCAGTCCTTCACAGCCTAGTGTGTTATCAATGGTTTTCTTGGTGATTGTGGTCCCAGCTGCCTTTAGATCATTGACAAGATCCTCCCGTGTAGTTTTAGGTTGATTCCAAACCGTTCTCATGAACTTTGAAACTCCACGAGGTGAGATCTTGGAGCCCCAGATTGACAGTTATTTAGTGTTTCTTATATTTGCAATTAATCGCACCAACTGTTGCAAGCTGCTTGGCGATAGTCTTTTAGCCCATTCCAGCCTTGTGTAGGTCTACAATCTTGTCCCTGACATCCTTGGACAGCTCTTTGGTCTTGGCCATGGTGGAGAGTTTGTGATCTGATTGATTGCTTCTGTGCACAGGTGTCTTTAATACAGGTAGCAAACTGAGATTAGGAGCACTCCATTTAAGAGAGCGCACCTAATCTCAGTTTGTTACCTGTATAAAAGACACCTGGAAGACAGAAATCCTGCTGATTGATAGGGGATCAAATACTTATTTTAATGAGTAAAATGCAAGTCAATGTATAACTTATTTGAAATGCGTTGTTCTGGATTTTTTTTGTTATTCTGTCTCTCACTGTTCAAATAAACCTACCATTAAAATGATAGAATGATCATTCCTTTGTCAGTGAGCAAATGTACAATATCATCAGGGGATCAAATATTTTTTCTATAACTCCAATGTTGTATGCCATGTGCTGCAGTGGACTGGCCTACCTGGGAAAAAAGAGCAGCTCAGGCTTTTCAAGGTTAAGCATGATGATGGGACAGCGTCCAAGCAGAGATGTCGGACGGGCATGTAGAGATGTGTATTGGTGCGTGGGTCTTGAAAGCGGGGAAGAACACTACAGAAACTACCTGCTACACAACTGCACATTTGTGTTGACACTCTGTGGATGATGTAAACAGGTTCATGTATCAGGTCCTGGCAGGTGGCCTCTAGCCTTCTCTATGTGCTTGGGGCTCACAGCCAGGATTTGCTTTGGTGCTATGGTGCATGACAGAAAGCACAAGTGGTATAAGGTAAAAAGAAATAGAAATGACACAGTAAATATAAAATGTGCCAACATTTAATGAATAACTAGCAAAGTGCAATGTGCAAGAAGGAAGTCCGGAGAAGTGCATTAATGTAATGCATTAGATAGAATTTAAGTTATGGGGCAGAGGTTGTCAGTGTCAGTTGGGGTCGTTTGGCCTTGTTGATGAGGCCAGCTGCCGATGGGAAGAAACTGTTCTTGTGGCGTGAGGTGTTGGTCCTCATGGATTGTAACCTCCTGCCAGTTTGTGTCCAGGGTGGGAGGGGTCAGCCAGAATATTTCCAAGCACGGCTCCTGGTGATGTACAGGTCCTCGAGGGATGGCAGATTGTAGCCAATCACCTTCTCAGCAGATCGAATGATACGCTGCAGTCTGCTCTTGTCCTTGGCAGTAGCAGCAGCTGGTGATGGAGGAGGTGAGGATGGACTCAATTATAGCTGTGTAGAAGTGCACCATCATTGTCTTTGGCAGGTTGAACTTCTTCAGTTGCCGCAGCATCCTCTGCTGTGCTTTTTTGGTGATGGAGGTGGTGTTTTGCTCTCACTTGAGGTCCTTGGTGTTGATGATGCCCAGGAAGCGGAAGGACTTGGCAATGTTGACTGGGGAGTCACACAGGGTGATGGGGATGGGTGGGGCTGGGTTCTTCCTAAAATCCACAACCCTCTCTACTGTTTTCAGGGCGTTGAGTTCCAGATTGTTCTGGCTACACCAGTTCACCAGGTGGTCACTCTCCCACTTGTAGGTGGTCTCATCCACACCAGAGATGAGCCTAATTAGGGTGGTGTCATCCGCAAACTTCAGGAGCTTGACGGATTGATGACTGGAGGGGCAGCAGTTGGTGTACAGGGAGAAGAGCAGAGGGGAATGGACGCAGCCTTGAGGGGATCCGGTGCTGATGGACCTGGGATCAGAGACATGTTTCCCCAGCTTCATGCGCTGCTCCTGTCAGACAGGAAGTCAGTGATCCACCTGCAGATGGGTTCGGGCACTTGCAGCTGGGAGAGCTTGTCCTGCATCAGAGCTGGAATGATTGTATTAAAGGCAGAGCTGAAGTCCACAAACAGGATCCTGGCATAGGTTCCTGAGGAGTCCAGGTGCAGGAGGATAAAGTGGAGGACAATGTTATTTGCATTGTCTACAGACCCGTTGGCTCTGTAGGCAAACTGCAGGAGATGTCTGTGATGGCTGTGAGGTGAGACAGCACAAATTACTTCCTTACCACAGAGGTCAGGGCGACAGGTCTGTAGTCATTAAGTCCTGTGATCCTTGGTTTCTTGGGGATGGGAATGATGGTGGAGGTCTTGAAGCACGCTGGCACATGGCATGTCTCCAGTGAGGTGTTAAAGATGTCTGTGAACACCGGAGACAGCTGATCAGCACAATGCTTCAGGGTCGAGCCCTGCTGCCATGCAGGGGTTCTGTCTCTTAAACAGTTAAAGTCCCTCTCCAGGACAGAAAGTCCCTCTCCAGGACAGAAAGAGTCGTTGTTATGGTAGGAGGGGAGGGGGCCACTGGGATGGGCAGTTTGGGACTGCCCCATACTCCTGCTGAGGTGGGGGAGGGGTGCTGGAGCTGAGGGATGGTGTGAGGACAGTCCCATTGTCTTTCAAAACGACAGTAGAACTTGTTCAGGTCGTTGGCCAGGCGAGAGTTGTTGATGGAATGGGGGGCTTTAGGCTTGTAGTTGGTGATTTGTCTAAGGCCCCTCCATACAGAAGCAGAGTCGTTTGTGGAGCATTGTTGTTGTAATTTCTCAGAGTACAGGCATTTAGCATTTCTCACCTCCTTACTAAAAATTTACTTTGACTCTTTAAATCTGTCCCTATCTCCACTCTTGAACGCCTCCTGCTTTTCCATCCTGTCTGAGTTTAGCTATGAACCAGGTTTTGGCATTGTTATAACTCACCCTGGTGCATGATGGAATACAGCAGTCCTCACAGAAGCTGATGTATGATGTCACAGACTGTGTGAACTCATCCAAACTGTTGGAAGCAGTCCTGAAAACATCCCAGTCAGTACACTGTAAGCATGTCCAAAGATCCTCCACAGCCTCACTACTCCACTGCTTTGATTTCCTCACAACAGGATACAGAGCTTGAGTTTCTGTCTGTATGCAGGAATCAGGTGGACCGTGATGTGGTCAGAGTGACCCAGTGCAGCTCGGGGGACAGCATGATAGGCATTACTGACTATAGTGTAATAGTGATCCAGAATGTTCTTCTCTGTGGTCAGGCATTTCATTAATTGTCTGTATTAAGGGAAGTTCGTGGCAGAGGTTTCCCTGTTTGTTTGTTGTTTTCCTGCTAGTTTCAAGTTGAAGATAAATAAAGGAATGTTCTCAGCATGTTAGTGTATCTGAAACAGATTAAAGTTGTATCTGGGACTGCTGGTCTAGGAGGACCAGTCATACTGTTTTAGAGATTTGTAAAATGTAATGTATGTAAATGTTGACTAACATTTTTTAGACCAGGAGTTTTTGACTATGTGGACCATCAGAATTAGTTCACCACAATTTAACTCATGGGTTTGGGGCTGCCATTTTATCTTGAATTAATCTATTGTATTATGGGGCCTTATGCATGGTAAGGTGGGGTGGGGTTGAGTTTACTCATTCCCATCCACAGAGATATTACGCTGCCCAATCTCAGGACAGTTATATAGTCTAGAAATTAAACCAATGCTTTGTTTCTTACAAATTAGGCTTGCTGGTTTTTCTGTACCAGGGGTTGATCATTGTCCAGGGCTAAAGTTGTCTGCATATGCAGATGATGTTACTATTTATCACAGGTAGTAAAGAAGACATGATTAAAGCTGCAGCTCTGTACCTGCCTCTGCACGAGGTTGGACAGGGTCTGGTGGACATTTTGTCAAGATACTTTGCTTTCTGCCTTTAAGTGGTCCAGAGTTATTGCACAGTGACAATTCTAGCTGAGTGGATACAGTCTACGCATTGTTGAGGAGGGGTGGGTCATTTGCGCAGGGACAAGCACTGCTTCCTATTGAAGCTGGAGGCTGTTCATTTTATCTGGCCTCACTCCTTTCAATGAGTCTGTCTTGCAGGTGTTGGATACGTCTCAGAAGGATGGAACGCCAACTGGAATGTGACTGTTTGAAGAGACACTGTTTCGCAACACTGTCTTCTGGTCACTTTCTTCGGGTTAAGCATGACTGTTTAGTGTTGGGTAAGTGAAGCTGGGTTATATAAAGGTTATATCAACCAGCAAGCTGTTTGAGAAGCTTGGAAAAGTAGCAGGGATCTGATCAACTTGCCTGCTAACTATAGTCGATAGCTGAGGTCTGTGAGCCTTTGCCTGTACCTCTTCTACAATATGGGACACTTCTTACTCTGACCAGTGGACAGAGGTCATGTATTATGTGGCCCCTGTGTGGAATGTTAGTGCTGCTGCAGGGGCATTGAAGTTCAATGTGGGGCTTCTGCTTTCCTTCAGTGGATTTTAAGGCCTGGGTGATTTTAATGGGAAAAATACATTGTTCCCCATTTGTGTGAAGGTGTCCCATACTTCCTCTCTGGAAAGGATGAGATTGACAAGGGTGGGTGAGCCTCCAAAAGAAATGTATACATGCGCTAAAAGGCATCTGGTACACCAGTGTCGGTATTGCATGTCTTAAACTTGTCCCAGACTGTTAGGGCTGTTTGACCTGATCACTGGTTGGTCTTCCACTTTTTTCTTACTTTGTCAATAAAAAAAGGCAATATGCAGGTCAGTGTCTCTCTAAGTGTAGCACCGCAGAGCACACAAAACCACATAACCAGTAAAGAGATTACAGTGCATTCGGGGCACTCACAGTGCTTCACTTTTTCCACATGTAGTTATGTTACAGCCATATTCCAAAATGTATTATATTATGTTTTCCCCTCAACGTTCTACACATAAAACCCCATCATAATAATGTCAACAACGAAAAAATCACATGTACAGTATCTCACAAAAGTGAGTACACCCCTCACATTTTTGCAAATATTAGATTATATCTTTTCATGTAACCACACTGAGGACATGACACTTTGCAGCAATGTAAATTAGTGAGTGTACAGCTTGTATAACAGTGTCAATTTGATGTCCCCTCACAATAACTCAACACACAGCCATACATTTTTTTACCGCTGGCAATAGAAGTGAGTACGCCCCTAAGTGAAAATGTCAGAATTGGGCCCAATTAGCCATTTTCCCTCCCTGGTGTCATGTGACTCATACGTTTTACAAGGTCTCAGGTGTGAAAAGGGAACAGGTGTGTTAAATTTGGTGTCATCGCTCACACTCATACTTGTCACTGGAAATTCCACATGGCACCTCATGGCAAAGAACTCTCTGAGGATCTGAAGAAAAGAATTGTTGCTCTACATGAAGATGGCCTAGGCTATAAGAAGATTTCCAAGACCCTGAAACTGAGCTGTAGCACGGTGGCCAGGACCATACTGCGGTTTAACAGGACAGGGTCCACTCAGAACAGGCCTCGACCAAAGAAGTTGAGTGCACGTGCTCAGCATCATATCCAGAAGTTGGCTTTGGGAAACAGACGTATGAGTGCTGCCAGCATTGCTGCAAAGGCTGAAGGGGTGGGGGGTCACCCTGTCAGTGCTTTGACCATTTGCCACACACTGCAAGATGATGCACAAGAAAGCCTGCAAACAGTTTGCTGAAGACAAGCAGACTAAGGACATGGATTACTCTAACCATGTCCTGTGGTCTGATGAGACCAAGATAAACGGATTTGGTTCAGATGGTGTCAAGCGTGTGTGGCGGCAACCAGTATTCCAACAGGATAACGACATCAAACACACCTTCAAGACAACCACTGCCTTGCTAAAGAAGCTGAGGGTAAAATACATCTAGAGTACATAAGTATTCACCGCCTTTGCCATGACACAAAATTTAGCTCAGGTACATCATGTTTCCACTGATCCTTGAGATTTTTCTACAACTTGATTGGAGTCCAGCTGATTGGACATGATTTGGAAAGGCACACACCTGTTTATTTAAGGTCCCACAGTTGACAGTGCATGTCAGAGCACAAACAAAGCCCTGAAGTCCAAGGAATTGTCTGTAGACCTCCGAGACAGGATTGTTTCAAGGCACAGATCTGGGGCAAGGCATAGAAAATGTCTGCAGCAATGAGCACAGTGGCCTTTACCATCCGTAAGTGAAAGAAGTTTGGAGCTAGCAGGACTCTGCCTAGAGTTGGCCACCCAGCCAAACTGAGTGAGATCAGGGGAGAAGGGCCTTAGTCAATGAGGTGACCAAGAACCTGATGTTCACTCTGACAAACCTCCAGTATTGCTAGGTGAAGAGAGAAGACCCTATTGGAAGGACAACCATTTCTTCAGCACTTATCCAGACAGGGCTGTGTGGTAGAGTGGCCAGACAGAACCCACTCCTCAGTAAAAGGCACTTGACTTTGAAAAGAAAGTATTGTTTGAGAATCCCTCATGAATTTATATGTGAAATTGTGTGAATAAATATAAAAACGTATGTTGACGTAGTTGTTCTATAGAGAAACATCCAGTAGAATACAACAGGTAGGCTGTTCTACATCGAATTTGAATATTCCCAGAGATTCACAACAACTAAAAGTTGTTTATAGTATGAAAATATAACATAATAAACAGAATATAACATTTGTGAATATCACATAGCTCAAAAATGTCCACCAAAATGTCAATTTGTGCTCCCAGTTTCTGATTGGTGGAAAACTATTTACATACTTCCAAGACTAGATTTGATTCTTGGCCTAAACGTGCCGCATATGAAAACAGTTGTAGGTTTATTTATGAAATCTTGAAATACTGTGTTTTTGTGGTCGAGATTTGAAAGCCTTCTACTTTATTGAAATAAACAAACGACACATCATCCTTTGCAACAGACTGTTCCCAACAACATGAAAAACCAGGGGACAGTCTGGAGATATGAATAGGAATGTAACAGGTGAGCTTTTTGGGTTAATGCTACCGAGCATTAAGGGTTAATGCAAAATTATTCTAACTGCAAAGCATGCACAATGCATTTTGAGCCAAAGCAATTATAAATCACTTTGGTCATGTTAAGAAACTACCTAATGTTAATATAGTTAGTCATATGGTTACATATAAAGTTTAATAGTCATTCGACAATTGCGCCAAAGCAATTGTGATTTGTTTTTTAAAAACAAATCCATAGCCTCTCCCGACTGCTTCCCTCCCTCTCTTTGCTCTTGTTTGGTTTATGGAGTGTTGGCAAGGGGCCAGGAGAGCCTTGATCTGGGTCTTCCCTCCTTGGCAGAACTCCCAGAGTATGTTTGGGAGATCCTAGCTCTCTCCCATAAGCACGCCCATTCAGCACCAGCCGGAGTGTGTCCTTGTTGACACAAGAGAGGTCAGGCAGCACTAAGGAACTCTGCAGCATACACAGGCATGCACACACACCCACACGCACAACATACACAGTCAAACACGCTGGAAAGTTGCCATGGAGCTGTGCAACCGCAGCCAGCCACTCACATGACATACAAACGCAAATAAAATACAAAAGAATGTGCTCATACTCTGGCATTCTTAAGCACACCCATGATGTGCACGTACTTTTCCACTTAACACCCTTTCACCACCTACCTAGGTATGACAAATAATGTATGAGTATATATTTAAAGGACCAAATGTAAAAAATATATGTCGTACCTATAATTCTGACCCTGTAAGCAGACTATAGTAAAAAGGTATGACAGGATGGTAAAAAGTTATGACACAATCAATTGGAGACATTGTTTGAACATTGATGCACAAAAAAGTGCAAATAGTTGGATTAAAAAATGTAAACATTTTAAAAACACTGTTTTAATTGAAATGGACCTGACCAAGCAGCAATTGCTGCCATCTTGGGCTATTAGATTAATCGGAGCTCCAATGCAATGTCATGACACGGTTTGACATTACAATGTCAATATTTCATGTGTGTTCAATATTTATCAATAAGGGTATAATTTCATTTCTGGAATCGTTCCATACATTCTCTTAGGTTAATTTGGGTTGTGCCTTTACATCTTGTGGTCGAAGATGCTGAACAGCTGCAACATGAGTTTGTATCTGGCCCACTGCCAGTTGTAGAGAAGTAATGATATGATGTTTTGAGGATATAGTGAGCTCTTCTGCTTTTAGAGGTAGACTGTGCTTGAAAGTATTTAATCTATTTTATCGACAAAGAAAAGGTACAAAACAAATATAATGTTGCTACTATAATGTGTCTATCACAGTTTAATGTAATTGGGGTTCTTGCCTTGAAAAATCACAGATTACAAAAATGTGCATTTTTATAGGGGTTCATTAGGGTTTATATTAATTATACTAGGCAGTAACACCCTTTTTGTAAAATGTAAACATTAAAGCAGGACAGAGGACAGGGAGAACAAGGGACATTTATTAATTTAACATAATACCTGATAAAAGAACTAGGACATAAACAAAATTAAACACGGAACCAAAACAGAAGCTGAAGCAACAGAAGCAACTTCCATTCATCTTCGTAGTGTTAAGTGAATGACAGGGGTCATGGCACGCCTCCTTGATTTGCTGCAGGTTTAGGCAAAATTAATTTAACCCATAGGCCTCTGACTTTTGGCCAATGACAGCAGGTATGTACAAGTGAGGAGCTGCTGTGCAAGACTGGGGACTCATGAGTGACCGTGCTTTGGCACACCCCCTTCATTTGCTGTTCATTTTGGCAAAATGCATTCAGCCCGCACAGGTTATTGACTTTTACCATCTAAATGTTCAAATAACACAAAAGGACAAAGGACAAAATCGTATGTTTTGTTTTACTTGGTTTGAAAGAAAGGACTGGCAAACAGCAAGTGTAACTAAGAATTCTCTTTACTGTTTCCTATGCTTGCTTTTTGGAGGAGACCTGACTTGGACCCAACAAGGAATTGTGGATTTGAAACATTTATCCAACAAAATTAGGAAAACATTGGAAATAGAATAAAGCTATCAATGCTGGTTGAAGTGAACTTAGCCTGTCAACTTGATGAAGGCCACCTCATCTCTATACAGAGACACAACAAGCTGGTAAAGAAAAACAGGCATTCACTATTACGGATTGTGGACTTTATTACATTTTGTGGGGCACACAAGTTAGCTCTGAGGGGGGCCGACGAATCCCCGACTTCACTCCAACGGGATGTGCATCTGGACTTCGTTGACTAATTCTCCTTTTAGACAGCCAGTTAGCTGATCACCTTTTAAACACACAGATTGCCAAGTACATGCCTAAGACAAGCCAAAATTGTTGCTTGATTGCATGTTGGCTGTCTATGAGCAAAAACGGTCTGATTAAATATCACCATTTGTGGCTGTGCAAGCTGACAAGACAACCAATGTGGCATGTGTAAGCCAATGCGTGATTGTGCTCAGGCACATCAGCGAAGGTTTTGTTGTGGAGAGATTTCTCTGTTTCTCCCCATTGTGGACAGTGGACAGAACTGCATTGGGACTTGAACAACTCCTGAGGCAGAAGCTCCAGTCCTATATATTGGAAAACAAACATTGCACAGACTTATGATGGGGCAGCCGTAATGAGCGGCAAATCGTCAGGCTTGCAGGACAGGTGAAAAGAAATGTTCCCTCACGCACAATATGTGCACTGCTATGCCCATCAATTAAACTTGCAACAGGCCTGCTCACCTCTCACACATATTTTTCTGCATGACAGAAAAAACACAGTAAGTAGAATGAGGTAAAAAAAAATAGAAATGACAGTAAACATAAAATGTGCAAAATAAACTGAATAAGTGGAAAAGTGCAATTCGCAGGAAATCCAGAGAAGTGCATTAATGTAGTGCATTATGTAGAATTTAGGTTATGAGTTAAGTTATGGGGCAGAGGGTGTCAGTGTCAGTGGGAGTCGTCTGGCCTTGTTGATGAGGCCAGCTGCCGATGGGAAGAAGCTGTTCTTGTGGCGTTAGGTGTTGGTCCTTATGGGCCTTAGCCTCCTGCCAGATGGGAGTGGCTGAAACAGGTTGTGTCCAGGGTGAGAGGGGTCAGCCACAATCTTCCCAACGCGCCTCGGGGTCCTGGTGGTGCACAGGACCTCGAGGGATGGCAGATTGCAGCCAATCACCTTCTCTGCAGATCGAATGATACGCTGCAGTCTGCTCTTGTCCTTGGCAGTGTCAGCAGCATTCCAGATGGTGATGTAGGAGGTAAGGATGGACTTAATGATGGCTGTGTTGAAGTGCACCACGTGTATCGTGTTGGGCAGGTTAAACTTCTTCAGTTGCCGCAGAAAGTGCATCCTCTGCTGTGCATTTTTTGTAATGGAGGTGATGTTTTGCTCACACTTGAGGTCCTGGGTGATGATGATGCTGAGGAAGTATAAGGACTCTGCAATGGTGACTGGGGAGTCACACAGGGTGATGGGGTGGGTGGGTCTGGGTTCTTCCTAAAATACACAACCATCTCCATCACCATCTACGTTCTGGTCTGCAGAACGTAGAGCTCCAAATTGTTCTGTCTGCATCAGTTCACCAGGTGGTCAACCTCCCACCTGTAGGAGGTCTCATCCCCACCAGAGATGAGCCCAATAGGGGTGGTGTCATCCGCAAACTTCAGGAGTTTGACGGATTGATGACTGGAGGTGCAGCAGTTGGTGTACAGGGAGAAGAGCAGAAGGGAATGGACGCAGCCTTGAGGGGGTCCAGTGCTGATGGACCTGGGATCAGAGACATGTTTCCCCAGCTTGAAGTGTTGCCTCCTGTCAGACAGGAAGTCAGTGATCCACCTGCAGGTAGATTCCGGCACTTGCAGCTGGGAGAGCTTGTCCTGCATCAGAGCTGGAATGATTGTATTAAAGGCAGAGCTGAAGTCCACAAACAGGATCCTGGCATAGGTTCCTGAGGAGTCCAGGTGCCGGAGGATAAAGTGGAGGACAATGTTAACTGCATCGTCTACAGACCTGTTGGCTCTGTATGCAAACTGCAGGGATCCAGGAGAGAGTCGGTGATGGCTTCAAGGTGAGACAGCACAAGGCACTCAAATAACTTCATGACCACAGTGGTCAGCGCGACAGGTCTTGGGGATGGGGATGATGGTGGAGGTCTTGAAGCAGACTGGCACATGGCATGTCTCCAGTGAGGTTTTGGAGATGTCTGTGAACACCGAAGACAGCTGATCAGCACAATGCTTCAAAGTGGATGGAGAGACAGAGTCTGGCCCAGCTGCTTTGCAGGGGCTGTCTCTTAAACAGTCTGTTAACATCCCTCTCCAGGACAGTAAGAGTCGTTGTTATGGTAGGAGGGGAGGGGGCCACTTGTCTTTCAACACGTCAGTAGAACTCGTTCAGGTCGTTGGCCAGGCGAGAGTCATTGATGGAATGGGGCTTTAGGCTTGTAGTTGGTGATCTGTCAAAGGCCACTCCAGTCAGAAGCAGAGTCAGAGTACAGGCGTTTAGCATTTATCACCTCCTTACTCAAACTGTACTTTGACTCTTTAAAACTGTCCTTATCCCCACTCTCGAACGCCTCCTGCTTTTCCATCCTTAGCCGTCTAAGTTTATCTGTGAACCAGGGTTTGTCATTGTTGCTGATGGAACACAGCAGTCCTCACAAAAGCTGATGTATGACATTCCAGCCTCTGTGAACTTATCCAGACAGTTGGAAGCAGTCCTGAAAACATCACAGTCAGTACACTCTAAGCATGCCTGAAGATCCCCCACAGCCTTACTGCTCCATTGCTATGATTTCCTTACAACTGGTTTACAAATTAACAAAAATATCCATCACAATCCCTATGACATTGGCAGAGTCAGATAGGTGTTATAATACACTTAAGAGGATCAAATATCTTCTCCAAAGTATTGTGGGGCAAGAAAGGCTGAACGCACTGGCTATGCTGTCTATTGTATAGGACTTAAACCAAAAATCACCAGATTTCAATGACATGGTGATTAACCTGTTTGGGTCCCAGAGAGGTTGTTGATGTGAGCTTCTCTTCATATAAGGTAGGCCCAAGCCCATAGATCTATTGTCCCAAAAAAAACTGTCAAAAAACTCTGACAGGATTCAATAAGGAAGCAGGATGTCCGTGATAAGGAAAAACAGGGGACAACAAAACAAGTTTCCGTGATCTATACAAGGGAGAGGCCATGCCAGGACATTACACTTATAGTATGTAATTAATTATCCTTGTTTATAATTTTTGCTAATTTGGTGCATCTAAATTTAGTGTCAATGGATACCACCACTCAATTTAAATAAGGGGAAATATAATTTAGTGCAAAATGATTAATCCTATCACTTCACAAAAAGATGGTTAATCATGTGTGTCTTACCATTTAGAAAAATCTCACATACCTATTGGGTTTAATCAATCTTACCTATTGGGTTTAATCAATCTTACTTTACTGTTGTAACTGAACTCCTGTTGTTGTGTTATCATATAACCTTAAATATAATACATAGCCTTTAAGCGGATGGATTTGTGGATTGGAAGATACACTTCAATCCAGAACAATATACAGTGCCTACATGAAAAATAAAGACATATCGTAATGCCACCATAATTCTAGAACAGCCCATATGTATTAGGTCATAACCTAGTGCAGCCTAAAGGCCCAATGTTGACTAGCCTTTCCACTGACATTCTTGTAAAAGGGGCCTGCTCCTCTCCCTTCTGAAACAAGACTCCACATTGTCTGTATGTCTCTCTGTGTTGGTGTGCCCCTGCACATAACTGGCAGTGTGTCTGCATGCCCATGCATGAGACAGGCAGTGTGTGAGTCTATGGGTCCATGTAAATGTGTATGATCATGTGAGTGCTGGGGAACTGACGGTTTCTGTGTATGTGTGCGAGTGTGTCTGTGATGCTAACAAGCTTTGGGTGGATGTGTAGCATTTTCTTCCTATTGTATTTCTCTCGCGCACGCGCACACATACACACCTCCTCTGACCCATTCTCTCACCAGCATGAATACTTCACTGGATTGCCATGGCAACGGTCCAACCAGCTCTGCATGTTAAAGAGATCTGAGGGGGGAGGGAAATGTAGGGGAAAGAAGGAAATAGGACCAAAAGGGAAAGAAAGGAACAGAAGCAAAATGATGAAGAAGCTGAGTGACATCACATAGAGGGATGTAGAGAGAACACCGGAAAGATGACAGAGAATGGAATGAGAGGGTTGAAGATGGAGGTGGGAAATAATTGGGGTTCAAGTACGAGATATTGAAGGATTTAATTAAAGGATTACATTTTTTAAAAAAAATACCATATCCGACTTTCACAGGGGGCCTACCAAATTGCGTAATGGGGGAGCAATTAAGGTTCTACTTAACCACTGTCAAATATCCCTCTGGGGATGTGCCCCCTCCTCGTTCGGGCAGGCTCCGGTGTTCGACTGCATTGACTTCCTAGCTGCCACCGTTCCCCTGCCCCCCTTTTTCTTGTTTGTTCGTAATCTTCCCAAGTCCTCACGAACGCACCATGCCAGATTACGCACACCTGTTGCTTGTTGTCTGTTTATCGGTTTGCCGTGTGTTTTCGGTTCTGTGTGCATTCTTATTTTGTATGCCTGTTGTTAGACTACATTGTAGTCATATTCTGTTACTTATAATATACCCTCACAGCGTTACCGTGTGTGTTTCTTGACCGGTCTGTCAAATAAATTACCAGTATTCAACTCCTGCGCCTTGGTTCATCCTTACGTTACGCACCCGACACAACCACAGACTTTTCACCTAGTCGGCTTGGGCATATGATCTATGGGCATATGATCTAACAACCTTTTAGTTACTGGTCACATGCTTTTAAGGCTTCCTTATACAGAGAGAAAAGAGCTTAAGAAAGGGGAGTAGTTAATTGCAACACCAGCTGTGTTTGTTCAATTCCCAAGTGTACGAGTATAAAATAAATGTATTTAAATAACAACATTTTAGAACTCAAATAAAATCCTCTAGCTAGGAGTTAACAGTAGAAACCCAAGTGGAAACACAAGGGCCATTACCAAGTGGGCAGTACCTTTCATTAGTCATTATTTCCAGGTCAGAAACTTCTCAATTAGGAATGAAACATTGCAGACAAAGTACTCTGATCCTAGACCCATAGTAAATGGGCAGCTCCAGTGTTACAAAGCCGATGTAGGCTCGGTAACACTGTTATACAGGATTATTGTCCATTAACACATATGATCTGCTACTGTAACCCTTTAACCCTTGCCCCTCCTACCACTCCAGCTGCTCCAGTAATTCTCTAGTTGAACCGCCCGTTTGCTCCTCCATGCACACTATCTTTGCCTTAGAGCCCCATAGTCTTTCACACCCAATTCCGCACACACTTGGGCACACTAATATGCAGGATCACGAAGTAGTACTTGTGAGCTATCACATTGCCCAGTTTTGCCAATTATGGTGTTGCCCATTAATTAATCTCAACCTTTTCGAAAAGTGTTTCATCAAAACGCATCCGTACCCTTGAATCAATTATGCATAGTCTTTGGTTTCTTTGCTCTTCAAAAATGTTAGAATTTTGTCCAAGAACTGGTTAGGATACCTCTGCCCTATAATGGTTCTCATTGGCTGGAAAGAATGCACAAAACTGGTTTCTCAGGTAAAAAACTGTCAGGATTGCAAAACTGAACTACACAGAATACACCATACCAAATCCAGTCTTGCTCACACATGATCCTTACCAGAAAAAGAGTAATGTGGCCCCAAGCTACACGGGTCTAAGCTAACGTCAGTTGAGGTTTCCCCTCCCATGGTTAACTATAGGAATTAGGAAGGGTAAGATGATCCTAGCTCTGTGTTTAAGTGCAGCCTCTACCCAGCACATTGAACCCAGTGCTAAATTTGGAAGAGATCATAAGGATTTGACAGCGAGACAATGTCAATAATGTAAATAATTACACAGAGGGAAAAACATCAATTTGAACTCAATTTGCTGGGGTTGGGACAAAAGAAGATTTGCTAACAAACACGTCTTCAATAAAACCCCAAAGACATGCATATAATGCCCGCCTACTGAAGCAAACTCATTGAATTACATTTTATTTCATAAACATTCTCATTTAACTCATCAGACCTGGTTGCCCAGTTAAAGCTGGTTGTTTAAAAATGTAACAACACAAGTTTATTTCTAATGTAAACACTATGTGTTCTCCTGCACCAGACAGTATCCTATTTCCAACGCACTTGGATAGGACATGACAACCTAAGTACAGATTTTGAAGCCAAGCCTTTGTTCCTCAAAAAACAAACCTGGCCTACTGCAGTAGCCTGACTATGCAGCTCCAGAGACTGTGTTAACCAGAGGAGTTTGTTAGCCCTGGTTTAGAACAAGAGCCTGCTCAACCCACCTTGTACCGTATCTCTCCAAGACTATGGTTAGTGACCCCTGTATTAATCCCTCTTCCCCTGTATTAATCATCTAGCCCACAATCTCTACTTGTAAATTAATGGCAGCAACCATTCCGTAGCAATCTTTTTAAACCACCTAGTTCAAATAAAAACATGGAAGTTAGATAATCTACAAAGAATCCTAAATGTCAGGTTAAGAAGTAACTACTCTTTATTGTCCTTCTTTTCTGATCTGCAGGTCTCCACACACACTAAAATTAGCTGCAAACAGTTTTAAACTTTCTTTTTAGCTTCTCATTCGTTTTCCCCTTCAGTCCTCTATCTTTTTTAACCTTCCCAACAAAAATGACTGATCAAAATGTTCTTTGCTTTATGTTTGTAATTTAATCTACATATAATAAACAGAACAGTCAAGACACTGGACAGACAGTTGCCTGGGTAAGTCTCTGAGCAGATTAAGATGCCTACTGAATGTTTGAGTAGGATTGAACACTTGCACATAGCCTGACCACTGCAGCACAGATTACCCACAAATGATCCTGATAATCAGTGATGATCCCTTTGTATGTATTGAGGGCAACAGCACATAATGTATAATGTATAGCCCAAGACTCAGACCAGAGGTGTCCATGGAGGGCCTGCAGGTTTTCGCTCTCACCTTGTACTTTAATTCCCTAACTGTCCTAATTGACACTAACCCTCACCTGCTTGTTTAGGTCTGAACTAGGAACCAATTTATAGGAAACACCAAAAACCTGCAGACACATGGCCCTCTGTGAAACTGGTTTGAAACCTCTGACCTAGACAACTAATACATACATTCATTGTTCATCAGGGGAATCAACGGTACAGAATTACAGTACTGCCTATATCCCTCTGGGTATGAATAACACACAATGGTCTATAAGGTGGTGCAGTAGTGTAAGCAACAGCATGGATTTGAATCCAGACCATTGCTGTTTGGCCACTGTCTCTGACAAATAAACCATTAAAAATGTCCAGAAATATATGGTCTTAGCGCTACACAACCCTAGAAATGGGATGCAACTCCTGTCTTAACGCTTGCTACTTTTACTTATCTCTAACACTTTTGAATCTGTCTTAATAAAGCACCATATGGTGTAATATAGAACACACCTAATGTGTCTAATATTCTAATTATTTGTTTCAGAATGAGGATTGGCTTGGGGTGGTCCATGGTCTAAGCTGTTGCCTCTGGTGC